>JAWQEG010004082.1:0-50724 GCA_033782935.1 Petrolisthes cinctipes
TCCATTCCCCCTTGTCTCCTCTCCCTTCTCCTCTCTGTTTACTTATTTTCGCTTCACCACTCCTCTCTCTCTCTCTCTCTCTCTCTCTCTCTCTCTCTCTCTCTCTCTCTCTCTCTGTGTTTACTGCATGCACATTTTTCTTTTTCTCCATTCCTTCCAACCCTACCCTCCTCTCTGCTACCCTCACATCCTCCCCACCCTATACCCAACTTCTACCTTCACTCTCTCCCCCCCCCCCCGCCCCTCTTCCCCTTTCTCTACAAGCTGGCACCACAAGGCACTCTCTAAGGGCACCACATGGCACTCACCACAAACACACATTCCCAACAATCTTACCAAAGCCACGAAACACATACCACCCTAATCCCTATAGATACCGTATTTTATAATCATTGGTAAAAAAAACTTGGATTACCTCTCTTTCACTTGGCGGTGTTAAGAGGGTATAATACACTTTGGGTACATTAGTTTTGAGTGCCTTTGAATCCTCCACAGTATGCCAGGAAACAACATGACCAGATTAAGGTGGTAGTTAGTTCTTTTTTGGTACATTGGAGTGCCATGGTTTCTCCAAAGTATATATGCTAGGAAACAGGACCAGAAGAGTAAAAATTATAGTGTTCTGTTGCTTGGAATAGTTTTTTTTTTAGAGGATTCGGTTGCTCCAGATTTACCAACACAAAATTTCCCCCATCAGGTGGTAATTCTTTTTTGGTACATTGGAGTGCCATGGTTTCTCCAAAGTATATATGCTAGGAAACAGGACCAGAAGAGCAAAAATGATAGTGTTCTGTTGCTTGGAATAGTTTTTTTTTTTAGAGGATTCGGTTGCTCCAGATTTACGAACACAAAACTTCCCCCTTAATTAACACGACTAATGGAGGTCTGTTACGTGGAAATGTCTTGAGGAATTAGTTACTCCAGATTTATACCCCCTCTTGCCCCACGTTTAAAAATGAGGGTATACACTGCCGACCCTTCCAATAAATAGTGTGGTGATCTCACTACGGCTTTCCCCAACTCCACCCAACCTTCCTTACTTGCTTACATATACATACATTCATACATACATACTCTGCAACCTGCAACGTTACATACATACATACCGTACATACACACATACATAGATACATGAATATACTGCAAAGATACATACATGCATACATTAATATACTGAAAAAAAAAAAAAAAAAAATATATATATATATATATATATATATATATATATATATATATATATATATATATACACACATACATACAGTTCCTATACATTTTACACTGTCAAATTGCCTATAACAGTGACGTCCTTCCTCACTGTCCTTCAATAACTCATAACATTATACAGTCCTGACAGGGTAAGGGGGGTTGTATACTTTTGGTAAATTAGAGTACCTTGAGTCCTCCAATGTATGCCATGCAGGAAACAGGACCAGATCAACATACAAAATAATATCTTGTTGTTGCTTGAAACAGTTTGGGGGAATCAGTTGTTCCAGATTTACCAACACTGTACTTCCCCTTGAAAGAGATATTAGATACAGGTTTTGTGGGCAACTGTACAGCCACAAATCAAATAACCACCAACACTTTCCTTCCATCGTGCATATAAATCAGTATCATATCAAAATATAATCATACAACACTTTACATCAACTCAACCCCCTCAAATATTATTACGAGATTCTGCAAAATGATACATGTGTTGTTCTTTATTACCAAGATATTTACTACGATGGAAGGAAAGTGTCGGTGGATATTTGATTGTGACTGTACATACACATAAGATACACACAAGCAATTTTCTACATGGTTGCCAAGTCCTTCAGGCGTTTCTTACGTGGCAGATATACATACATACATACATACATATTTTCACCCATACAGGCAAACATACCATATAAAGGATGTATACATGGGCTAAATGCATACAAACGGGTCCGTGTGTGTGTATATCATGAATAAACAACTCAAGACACACACACACAGCATACTGACACACACACACACACACACACACACACACACACACACACACACACACACTATCAATGACTGAGGCAAGGCACACACAAACAGAGAAACAAACAAACAAACACAGTGAGGGACAATTTGGCTTGTCTAGTATGTGTCTTCAACCTCGAGAGGAGAGGAGAGGAGAGGAGAGGAGAGGAGAGGAGAGGAGAGGAGAGAGGAGAGAAGAAAAGAGAGGAAAGGAGAGATGAGAGAAGAAGAGAAGAGAAGAGGGGAGAGGCGAGGAGAGGAGAGGAGAGGAGGGGAGAGGAGAGGAGGGGGAGGAAGAAGAGAATAAGGGAGAGACGGCAAAGAGAGAAGAGATCAAAAGAATAGAGAGGAAAAACATAAGAAGTCAGGAAGGAAAAGAGGAAAAGGAGAGGTGGTGTGGTTGGGAGGTCATCTGGGCAGTGGTGTGGTTTGGGAGGGGGTCAGCTAGGTGGTAGGGGTGCCTGGGTGTGGTGGGGGGTGGAGGGGGTCGGCTAGGTGGTAGGGGTGCCTGGGTGAGTGGGGGTGGGGGGGGTCGGCTAGGTAGGGGTGCCTGGGTGTGGGTGTGGTGGGGGAGAGGTCATCTGGGGCAGTGGTGTGTGGTGTGGTGTGGTGTGGTGGGATGGGGTCGGCTAGGTGGTAGTGGTGCCTGGGTGGCTGGGTGGGTGGGTGTGGTGAGGTTGGGGGGGGGTATTCATTACGTTATGCTACACACCCACCCTCCCCCACCACCACCTCACCAGTCATGTGGGGTGGTGGTGGTCACTTCTTCTCCGGCATACTAACTAAACAACACTGACACTATTACTACCATTACTACACATATGTTACTATCATGACCCATATCACTACTATTACTATTACCACACCTGTTACTATCAAGACCAACTACCATTACCACACCTGTAACTATCACGCCCATATCACTACTACTACTACCATTACTACACCTGTAACTATCAAGCCCGTTATCACTACTACTACTACTACTACTACTACTACTACTACTACCCATTACTACACCTGTATCTATCACGCCCTTATCACTACTACTACTACTACTACTACTACCATTACTACATCTGTAACAATCACTACCGTCCGTCAGTGCTATTATATATTATAATAGATACTGACTTTATACCACTATCGAGAGGAGATACAGAGGTGCATGCAAAACACACACACACACACACACACACACACACACACACACACACACACACACACACACACACACACACACACACACACACACACACACACACACACACACACATCTTTAACATTTCTCACCTTTATCACTACCAACACAACCACTATTACCAACCTCCACAATCCCCATTACACACACACACACACACACACACACACACACACACACACACACACACACACCCCTATATCCCCAAAACTACCACACACACACACACACACATACACACCACTATAACCCCACCACACACACACACATACACACACACCACTATATCCCCACCACACACACACACACACACACACACACACACACACACACACACACACACACACACACACACACACACACACACACCACAAATATCCCCAAAACTACCACACACACACACACACCACTATATCCCCACCACACACACACACACACACACACCACTATATCCCCAACACACACACACACACACACACACCACTACCAGCATCACTTGTATCCAACACTCCCGTCAAAGCAACAACAACAAACAAACAAACCAACAACAACAATAATAATACCACACCACCAACAACACCACCACCAGGGCGGAAGTTCATTGTTGGTGTTGACGGAAATAGACTGACACCCTTGCCCTCCCTTCCTATACCTTGCCTCCCTCTCTCCCTCCACAAATTTCCTCCCACCCTTTCCTCCCTGTGTTCCTCCTACCTTTCTTGCCTCTCTCTCTCCCTTCCTATACCTTGCCTCCCTCTCTCTCCCTCCAGAAATTTCCTCCCACCCTTTGCTCCCTCCGTTCCTCCTACCTTTCTTTCCTCCCTGTGTTCCTCCTACCTTTCTTTCCTCCCTGTGTTCATCCTACCTTTCTTTCCTCCCTGTGTTCCTCCTATCTTTCTTTCCTCCCTCTCTCCTTCCCTAAATTTCCTCCCACCCTTTCCTCCCTCCGTTCCTCCTACCTTTCTTTCCTCCCTGTGTTCCTCCTACCTTTCTTTCCTCCCTGTGTTCCTCCTACCTTTCTTTCCTCCCTGTGTTCCTCCTACCTTTCTTTCCTCCCTGTGTTCCTCCTACCTTTATTTCCTCCCTCCCTCCCTTCCTATACATTGCCTCCCTCTCTCCCTCCAGAAATTTCCTCCCACCCTTTCCTCCGTGTTCCTCCCACCCTTTCCTCCCTCTCTCCTACCCTTCTTGCCTCCGTTCCTCCTACATTTCTTGCCTCCCTCTCTCCTACCCTTCTTGCCTCCCTCTCTCCCATCTTTTCTCCCTCCGTTCCTCCTACCTTTCTTGCCTCCCTCTCTCCCATCTTTTCTCCCTCCCTCCCACCCTCTCCTCCCTCCCTACCTAACACATTCTTACCTCCCTCTCTCCCAACCTTTCCTAACTCCATCCCTCCCTCCCTCCCTACCTAACACTTTATTTCCACCTTCCTCCCTACCGAACTCTTCTCCCTTCCCTCCCTTTTATAAACTCCTTCAGTGCAAGATGTGAGACGGACTTTTGCAGACAGAGGACTGTAATAATAGTAATCCTTTCTTCCTCTCCTTCTTCCCACGTTGTTGTTGCTTTATTTTTATTTTTTACATAATTATACTTACCTGTGATCCCTTCCTTGTTCTAATCTGGCTTATATTTTTATCTATTTTCTCTAACTTTTTATAACTTGATTGTCTTCACATTTTCCCCACATTTGTATAACTTTTTGATGCTGATTCTCTCTCTCTCTCTCTCTCTCTCTCTCTCTCTCTCTCTCTCTCTCTCTCTCTCTCTCTCTCTCTCTCTCTCTCTCTCTTTTATACCACTGCCTTCACTCACTTTCCCTCCCAATCTCTTCCTCCCTTCACTTCATTCCACCATCCCTACCCCATTCCACTCACCCCACCCCTACACTCTCCCCCCCCCTCCTCTCCCCTTCCCCCCATGAAAGCTATAAGCGTGTCTGGGAAGGATTCCAAGCCTGCACCTGGCTCTCTCTCTCTCTCTCTCTCTCTCTCTCTCTCTCTCTCTCTCTCTCTCATATACATATCGGTATCCGTATATATATATATTCTCCAATTTATCTACCTTTTTCCATTCTTCTTCCCTGTATTCAAATTCTTTTCTTCCACACAGGTTTTTCTATAGGCTTACTTTTATTTGCCTTTTCTCCCTCTTTCTATCTTTCTCTTATTCCCCTTTTTACACTGTGGGTATTCTTTCCTTTCTCAGTCGTACTTTGCATCCATCCTCTCCTCCTTTCCTTCACTGCCCATCTATATAGCTCCCCTCTTTCTCACCCCTCTACACACTTACCCTATATCACCATTCACATACCTACCCTCTCTCTCCCCTCTCTCCTCCCAGTCCCCTCATCTCTCTCTCTCTCTCTCTCTCTCTCTCTCTCTCTCTCTCTCTCTCTCTCTGCCGGCCTACCTACTCATCTGTCTAAATAGCTACTGTACCACTCACTCACTCTCTCTCTCTCTCTCTCTCTCTCTCTCTCTCTCTCCTTAACACACTCACTTATCCAGTCTCTCTCTCTCTCTCTCTCTCTCTCTCTCTCTCTCTCTCTCTCTCTCTCTCTCTCTTAACCATTTTCTTTCACACTCCTCCCCTCCCTTTCCAAGAATTGCATCTCCTTCCTCCATTATTCATATTTATCATCCTTTCTCCCTATCCCTCCCTCATTTTCTCTCACTCACCAATATCTCACTCATCTTTTCCTCCTCCTCTCACCACCTTCCAATTCTTCAACCAATCCTCTCGATCTAACTCTCTCTCTCTCTCTCTCTCTCTCTCACCATTCCCTTTCCTTCCCTCCTTCCTTCTCTTGCAACTTCCAATTTCTTAACCAATCCTCTCAATCTCTTTCTCTCTCTGTCTCTCTCCCTCTTCCTTTCATTTTTCTAAACACACACACACACACATACACAATCACACACACACACACACACACATACACAATCACCTCACACACACACACACACATAACGCAATCACCTCACACACACACACACACATAACGCAATCACCTCACACACACAAACAAACACCTTACATACACACAAACACTTCATACATACACACAACACAAACACTTCATATACACACACATACACAAACAAAAAACAAACAAACACACACACACAAACAAACAAACAAACACAAATAAACAAACACACACACACACATACACACACAAACACAAACAAACACACACAATCAAACAAACAAACAAACAACTCACACACAAAGCTTTCCAAACAAACCCTTCCACAATGCATCTAAAAATCCCCGAGCACAAATTCTATGCACATATTATGCAAGGGAAAAAAAAAAAAAAAAAAGGGCGGAAAATAAATGACAATTCAACTCTAGACCAATTAACTTTTTATCATCAGAATCGACATATAAATTATCAGAATGTGTCTCCCCTCCCCCCCTCCACAAAAAAAAAAAAAAAATAAAACTTTACCTGCATAAATGTTGTCTATTTTATTATTATTATATTATTATTAATGATTGAGTGTCTTCTCTATTTTATTATTATATTATTATTAATGATTGGGTGTTTACTTTTTTACTTATATGGAGGAAAAGTTTAATTCTTTAGACCACTGCTTAAGGACCCTGTGATGTATACTCAGAGAATTGGGTGTTAACGAGTCCTTCAAATATTGCCACGAAACACACACACCTATATGGAAGGAGCTTGTTTCGTGGCATGGTCAGGAGGAATCAGAAGCCTCCAATTATCATCATACACGAACACAGGGTCCTTAAAGTATTTGACATATATATATACAGGCATCGGTATTAATAATGAAATATTTATCGAGTTACAGACATATGGTAATTAATTAAAGGGAATAATACACTTTAGGTACAGTCGCGGCACATAGTCCTTGAACAGACTTCCCCTTACACCCTGCTGGTCAAGGACTATGTGCCGCGACTGTACAATTAGCGCTCCTTGATCCCTCTCTAAAGTATGCCAGGAAACAGAACCACATTGGCAGAAATATTTGTGGCCTCTTGTCTGTCTGGTAGGGTTTGGAGAATTTAGGTGCTCCAGATTTATTAACACTGTACTATCCCCTTATGGTGGTGGGTCTAATTCCCTTTTGGTATGTACATTGCAGTGCCTTGATTCCTCCAAAGTATGCCAGGAAACATGCCCAAGTTAACAAATATAATGGTGGTGTTCTGTTGCTTGGAATAGTTTGGAGGATTCCGTTGCTCCATATTAACTAACACTGTACTTCCCCCATAAGTTCACGCTAAGAGTACGAACCAAACAATACTATTTTTTATGAAGATAGATATGAACAAAATTTTAAGTACAAGAAAACGGAAACACAAAACTGACATTATGACATTAAGAAAAATATTAGAGTTTCGTATTCGAATTTTCATGCATTTTTTTTTTTTTTTATTATTATGTTAAACTATAAATTCCTGCTCTATATATTTTCCATACATTCACATAAACAATTTCTCTGCACACCTCTTTCTTCATATGTCGGTATTCGTTATTTATTCGCCTACACGTAAAGAAGCAGTTAGATTAATTATCGGTACAGTACACTCTTCTCTAAATTACGTCGTTTACATTATTTTCATTCCGTACAAACAAATAAACAAATAAATCCTTTCCCTCTGCCCACCCGTCATTATAAATTCTGTCGGCAGGTATTTTCTTTCCCAACACCACCAACAACAATGATTTTCTATGCACATTTCTCTTCATAAATCACGACAGCATACATACACACACTTTCTTAATCTTTTCTCCACACGCGAACAACAAAACGTTATTTATTCCTTTTCTGCACACCGCTAGCTTTGTTTTGTTTTGTTTTTTCTGTGTCTACATTCCGTCGCAATACTATCTTTTGTTTTATATATTCCCCTCACACCACACATACACACATTACTCCTCTGCACACCTCTCTCTCTCTCTCTTTCTCGTCTCCGCCGCGTGAGGTGTGAGAGGGGAGGTGAGGGGAGAGGGAAGACACCTCCACACTCTCCACACCCGTACTGACTGGTGGTGAGCCTCCTCCTCCTCTTCCTCCCACTCTCCCTCCCTCTCCCTCTCTCTGCTACACGTGCGCGTCGCCACCACCACTACTAATTTCACTGACACCAACACTACCGTCAGTTTTACCATCACTACCATCATTGCTATCATCATTAATATTTCTACCACTCACAACTACTACAGGACTACTACTACTGTACTACTACTATTAACTTTACCCACTACTATCACTATCAACTTTACTACCGCTAACACCAATACTACCCTCAACTTTAATAGCACTAACACTACTACTTCAACTGACACTACTAACACTACCATCATAATCCTGACTACCACTTCCCCTTACTAATACTATTTAAGTACGGATTTATATGTGCGTGTGCGCGCGAGCAATTTAACTGTGATGTTGTTGGGAATAAACAAACACTACGAGAGCCTGTTGATATATTAGTCCCATTCCAAACTTAAGCCTTGTAAATACTTCTGAGAAACCTTAGTTACCCTTTATAGGTCACTCGATAGGACAAGGGATGGCTTTCTAAAGTATTCACAGCCACAAGGAGCGTCCAATCCCACTCGATTTCACATACAGTATGTTCCTTTCACTTAATTATAACATATCACATTAATACACACTATCAACATTGTTTCTGCATCCTTAAGACTTGATACAAAGATATACCAAACGAAATGAGAGAATATTATACTCAAGAAAATAAGAGCCACTATGTTCATACAGGTATCAGACATATCAATCAAAACAAGATCGAGAATATCATACAAATGACAACGTTTGAGCCACCCATCATTCCCAGGGGTAGAAAATAGTACGATATTTAGTGATAAATATTCAAGTAAGGTACTAGTATTACATTTTATGACATGGTAGAAAGTCCTGTTGGTCACCACAGACATAGACATGCATACTGTACTGTATCAGTCATCTCTTACCTTGGTTGAAAAGTTTAAAAATCAACATTCTGGTGGATAAAAAGTCCTATCTGTGCTATCATTCATATCAATAATTTGTAATACTGTAGAAACACAAAATATCGAAGGAAAATACAATATCAAAAATACTGGATCAGAATGGGTGCCCTCAATGGGGTAGTAGAGAAGGAAAGGTTTGGATAAGAATATGGGATGAAGAAGGGCTGGATATACAAAAGTGAGGCAGGGTATCATTACAACAAGAGGAGATGAAAAGACAGTTACCAAGATCCAAGAGGAATAATAACAAGAGGATTGGGTCCTTACTATGGCAGGTAGTGGCATGGTAGAAGACGAGGTGGGCACAGGCGTCGCACCAGGCAGGGCGCTCCAGGGTGGTGGGCCGGAACACGTGTCCCTCCCCTGGTCGACCACCCTCCAGGCGCACGTAGCAAGGGTTCTGTTGTGGGTGTGGGGTAAGGCAGACAGGATTCCATATTAGTCAGTCAGCTGGTTGGTGTAGAGGCTGAGTGTGGTGTTCGGCGTGGGATAGCATTTAGTGTATGTGTGATGAAGTGCTAAGTACAAAGAGGTAAAAAAACTCTATGCACCGGGAGCCAATGTGTGTCTCAAAAATATTCAAACGACTGCTGTTGTCGGGCACTATTATTTTTGTGATCTTTGTTCTGTGGTCCAAAACACATCTCCATTTTTAATCATGATCAAAACTCAAAGTTTTAAACTTATTAAATATATCTAAAGAAGCACGAAAAATAGCAGATGAAAAGCAGGCACTGAAAATACTTTACTATATCATGCATTAACTTCATACTTTATTCTGATTATGACACCTAAAATTCTCTCATATCCACCAGAAGACTTCCATACTCATCAGAAATTTTACATACTCACCATACTTCATCCATACCCACCGAGCCACTGGTATACCCACCTGAACTCTCCCATACCCATCTGAATTATCCCATACCCACAAAAACCATATACTGTAATAACATCCATGAAAAACTTTATTCCCCAAACATAAAGTACTGTAATGGTCCATGGGATCCCTAATTCACTAACTATCTTAATCTTATCATGCAAATATAAGTGGCTATGAAAGTGAGAGCTATATATAGCTTAACCAAAAATACAAACACAATGAGATAAAACAATATAAAAATGCACAACTTTTTAAGCATAGTGTGAAAATGAACCAACAAGTAATCAGTGTTTAACTATGAAAAATAATTATTTGCACAATCTTAAACCCTCTACAAATTGGTACATGAGAATAAAAAATAATACATTTAAGCATATCAAATTTGTTTAAAGAAGAAATTTAAAATCTCAATCTACTATCCACGGATCAATTTGCCCTCGCTGGAACACCCATTATACATGTTACCACCATAAACAATTATAACTACTGTATTAAAGACCAATTAACATTCCCTAGGTCGGAAGAACTAAAAGGATACTATAGAAAGGTTACATTCTACTGTCAACAAGAACAACACTACCCAATAGTGTACGCTACATCGACAATGCAGGAAGTTACGAGGTCATCATTAGGAGATAAAATTTGGATAACAGTTCGAGAATTCAGAAACAACTACGAAGACCAGTTAAAGGAATGAAGGCTATGCAGTATTACAAAGTCCAGATATAAAGATACAGGTCAGATGAAATTTTCAAAGAGTGGATACAGAGACAAAGTTCAGACAAAGGGACAAGTTAGATGAGGTCTCAAAGGCCAAATAGTGAACTACACATTCATACATAAACAATAGCACATTATTACACACACCATCAAGCCAATTAATGTTGTCAAATTATAAAAAAATGCAAATTTGGAAAAAATATGCCTTAGTAAATATAGAATAACTTATTTTTATGCATAACATAATAATAAATGCACAAAACTATTCAATTTTATAGCATGAAGAGCACAAACAGAACCACAATTGATAATTCAAAACACAAAATGAGAAATAATACAAGTGGACAAAACTAAAGGAACCTAAACAATATAAAACAACACAAATATAACAACTAGACACAATCAATTTCTTTAGCAAATTCCTGAAGTGCCAAAATCTGCAATAGTTAACAGGACACAAAAGTGAGAGAGGCAGCACCAATGAGATTCTGGAGGAAAGATGCAGTGATGGTGGAGCAGTATCAAGTCTTGGATTGGATGCTCAATAATGTAAAATGAAAAATAATAATTGAAAATAACAGAACAGTACTGCAATCCAAGCAAGTCTCAAAGCTTCAAAATGAAAATAATATACAGGTAGAGTGAAAAATAAGACAATTTTATGAAGTACTGTACAGTACAGTACTGAAAACAGGCAAAACAGTAATTTCATACTATGATGTGTAGGAAAAAATATAAAAGTGTATGATACCTCATACCCAAAACTAGATGCAGTGCTGTTCTGTGTCTTCAACACACCATGGAATAACGAAACTGGTCCTGATACCGAAATTAACCAAAAAATTTTCTTTAACTAAAAAAATAACAATCACTGGTGAATATTTGAGTGCAAAAAATACTACATACTGTACTCAAGCAGAGGAAATGAGGCACAGCTGATAAAAAAGAAGCACAGCAGACTCCAACTACATTTCAAACTACGTGGCAATAAAGCAGCAAAAATAGAACCAGCGGAGAACCAATAAGCAAAAATCTATGGTGCAGCGAAGAAAATAAAAGCAGAGGAGACTGTGCAAGCAAAAATCTATGGTGCTGTATATACAAGAGTATACTGTAGTGCTGCTAATAGGTACTGAGTAAAGAGGAGTGGTGGAGATATGACAGGAGGAGATCGTGGAGAAGTTTGGGAACATACAAAGATGAAGTGGGTAGAAAGGAGAAGACTGGAAAATCGCCTTCTTATTCATCACAGAGAATATTCAAGTTGGAGGCAGGAGGAAGCAACGAGAAGGTACGAGAGGCAGAAATAGAGGTATATATACTGTACTGTAGTCAAATTTTTGTGATACCCCATATTATCAAGAGAAAATATGGGGCACTGAAAAATATGGGAAATATGGGCTTAGGCAGGACAGATGTGGAAATAAATGAAGCAAGGAAGAGGCAAAGAAACCAGTGGGGTTACTTGTCTGGAAGGAAGGAAGAAAGTTAGACAATCAAAAGTATGAGAACAAAGGTACCATTAGAGGTGGTTGATTCAGGATACAGAAACAAGAAACTAGAGAAGTTCAAATAGGATAGAGAAGCAGTTGATTATGACCGGAGAGGTGAGGAAGTTTGGGAGAAGGTCAACTAGGGATGGCCTCTGAAGAAAGGGTTGGGTAAAGCAGCTAGTGGGGCAGATGAGGCTAACGGTGACAGCAGGGCAGGGCAGGGGGTGACCAGCAGACCTACCTCTTCCCACAGAAAGTGCCCCTGGGAGGATACGGAGGAGACTGAGGGGGGAGAGGCCAGGGAGGGGCGGCGGGGCAGGAGAACCAAGGACCCAGAGGAGAGGAGAACGGGCCGCACTGTCGAGGAAGATCGTTCCCTCAGGCTGAACCTCGAGGGCAGTGATTGAACTGAACTGGACATGTCATCTCTTCGTGTCTGGTAACGCTGGTAGGAGTCCAAGGTCCTCGGCTCTGGGCTGTATGGTGGGCAGGACTTATCGGGTATGGGGTAGGAATCCATGGGCTCGGGATAGGAGTCAGATGGTATGGTATCAGAGGAGTAGCTCTGCAATGTGTCCGAGTTGTATGATCCAACGAGTGTTCCACAGTCTGTTGAGGCCGCAGTCAGTGACAACTCTGAGCCAGTGGTTGTGTCAGCAATCAAAAGGCTGTCCTCCCCTTGGTGTAGTGACAGTGCTGACCCAGACATGAAGCTTGAGGACATGGTGACATCTGTGAGGGATGAGATGTCGAATGAGGACACTTCTGACTCCAGCAGTGGGACCTCGGAGCTGCCACATGACGTCAATGATAACATTGGATTAATTGAAGACAGGGTGGAACTCATGGTGATGGAGGAGGAGTGAGGACTTGGTAGAGGGCTGATCTGGGCAAACTGAAATGACCCAGTGGGGCTACTCATGGGTGATACCTGCCCATAATCCAGGTCTACCTGTATGTCTGGGTTTCCCTGGGGCAAATCTACTTTCTTTTCAGAACCATGGTCCTCAACAGATCGATTTAAGCTTTGTTCCGAAATCATAGAGTTCAGCTCATTATCTTCCTTCCCGTTGGATCCAAGGTCCTCAGAAGCATATGTATTGTATGCCTTCTCTGACACTGTATCACCTCGGTCCACATCTTTTTGGGTAAAGTCCCGGCCCAATCTGTTTGAGCAGAGCTGACAATGGGGCTCCTGACACACTCGGCCTGACCCGTGTTTGAGCGAGTGGATCAAAACGGCCGTGAGGAGATACGAGTCCGGAGACGACCCCTCATAATATGAGTGTCGAGGGGCCCTGCGGGGGTGGTGGAGGGAGTGGGGGGGGCGCAGTCTCCTCCGCAACACCTCACCACTCAACACACTATGGCTGCAACCTTCACTAGGCCCACTACCACCACCACCAACACCATCACCACCACCACCACCACCATCACCACCATCACCACCACCATCAACACCTTCACTACACTGCAAGACAGAGAAAAAATGAACACAAGCTTTTATAGCCGTCACCAACCAAGAGTAACACCGCATCATATACCCTGTGTGGGAGGCTTGGATTATGGGTTGATTCTGATATGAAGTTAATACAATATGAGGCCCCAATTGAAAATTTTTACATTTTGGAATTTTGTGTTCAACTCAAGATATACAAAATGTATATACAGTATGCAAGACATTTCTAATATCTCTCTACAATCAAACCATTTTCGAATTCAGCTTAAGCTATCGAAATGCCTGAAAATTGTTAAATTTCAAGACTTGCCACTACATAGGCTAATTTATCTTGAGTTAAACACAATCTACAATGAATATTATATTTACCTGTTTTCAGGCTAAGATATATACTGTAGTTCAACTCACACTACCTCCCAGCCTCCCATTACCAAGACAATCATTGCCGCAGCAACGGCTAAGTCTAAGATCTAAATCTATGCAGTCTCAAGGTAGTGTAGAGTAGCAGGTGAGGGGGGAAAAGTAGGGGTTGGTATTCATAAGATCTTAAATTATTATTTTATAAATATATAAGATCATTTATACTATAATATAGTACCTGAATATGTAAAATCTTAAAATATCCTTGTTTTTATAATCCAAAAATATTTATGCCTACTCAGATACAAAAAGTTCATTTATCTTGACAGCCAAACACAGATGAAAATGCATTAAAGACTTGGTACAGTCCTTCCCAAGAGTTCACAATGAAACCAAGATGCTGAATACTTGAATTACTTTGGTACCCAATGACTACTGGGCAAAATTTGATGACTACTAACAGCCCCGGTGTGGTAGTATCAAAAGTCCTTGGTATCTCCTACTGGGTACATATGAGATACACATTAGAAGGAACTGAGCACTTCCATTAGGACTGTACCACAAACTTATGACTGCAACCATCCCATACCTCACCTTAGCATTATGACGCCACTGTAAGATCTTTATGAATACGTAAACAACCCAGAAGTTTTAGGGACAGGCAGGGCAGCACTGTCACACATGCTGTAAATCATGTCTGCAAAATTAAGCCACTAACATAATTTTTCTTAGTTAATGGTACTTGGTGAATAAGCCACACTCCATGATAATCCACTAAGTTTTAAATCAAGTCCTATTATAGTACAGTACTGTACAGTAGTAGCTCACAGTTTGAGGGAATATAACAGTAACAGAAGTATGCAAATACCGTATAAAGTATTTGTAATGAAAGTAAGTAGAAATTTATTATAAACTTGGTTAGTTACCCACATGATACCTTTTGTAGGATCACTATAGATTCCAATCAATATTCCAGGGACAATTTATCAATACAGTAATACAGTAGATACATATGGATTTATATGTCAAAATTAATACCGAGCCAACATTATGTATGAACAAGTGAGCTTCGAGAGGCATGACCTTGTACCATCAGTTAAGAAAAAATTGACCCTAACATCCAATGTTATCAATGTACAGTACAAAACTTGCAAGAATCTACAGCATGTCTAACAAATTCACATTAACCCTTCAACTGCAAATTTCAACTTCTTACTTCATATTGAATTTTGGCTTTAACATATTAACATAATGAAGTGCAATATAACAGAATGCACTGGAAACCTTATAATGAGGATAAGTCTTTAGCAATGATGCTATTTGGTCTGAAGAAGGAACAGGTAAATGTCATCAATAAAAGTTCCATTTCACTCAGTGTTTTCATCTATAAAATACCATGGAATTGCATTAGAGATTTTCTTTTTGAAACATCAAGTTTAGTACTGTATATACTTATATATTCATAAGAGAATTTCATGGTTATCCAGAAATTGAACATTATAATTTAGCAACTTTTAAAAGTGTGTATCAAGCCAAAGGGTTATAAGTACACAACGTCTACACAAAATTATTAAAGGAGTATTTAGTATGAAGGTTAAAATTTATTACTAAATGAACATTTCTGGAAAAGTAAAAAGCACAGGCAGATGTTACTACCCATCACCAAACTAAAGAGAAAAAATTACAGTACTAGTAATCAATTGCCTTCAATGTACTGAATAGGAAGCATCTCCCAATAGTTTTAGAAGAACTAAAAGAAAGAAATGAGGATAAGCAAATACTCACACTCAATGACAAACCATTGAAAAAAAGAAGTCCCTTTACCACACTCAATATTGTCAATCAATACATCTATAAATCAATCTGTGATAAATTAGACCCGTCTTCTCATCACTGAAGATAGAATACTGTAATATAACAAAATCCATTATCCTCCTCGATCATGACAGAAAACTAAATTATTACTCCAAAAATAAGGATACAGTACCGGTAGTTTTAAACCAGAGGAAAAGTATTGGTAACAGTAACAACAAATGTTGCAGAAAAATAGAATTATCATCCTAAAAAAAGGCCATCATAGTTTTCAACTAGCATGAACAACATGACAAAACTATAACATTACATGAATCAATATTTCTAACACAACCACTGACATCAGCAACAATGAAGACCACAACTCCTGCTACTCTACACACCAAGAGGTCCACGTAAATTTAACACACTCATACTTACATATTATGTTAAGATACTGGTAGGTCCAAAAAACACAATTACAGTACAGTTTGCAGTACTGTATTCATAAAACTGTTGGCAGATTCAGAGCATACACACATTTCTATTTTCCCTGCAAAGCAGTTAGCAGGTCGAACACGCACTCACAATAATATAGTAGGTCCGTTAGACACACATTTACTTGCATGTTAGTAAGCTCAACACACACGCTTTAACTGATATTTCCAGTAGCAGCTACATAAGATGTGATCAGTGAAAAACACACACACAGTATGGTACACTTATAACATAGCTCTCAGAGTATAAAGTAGTTATACATCCGATACATAATCTTTTGCATCCAGTACATACATGTTAATACAGTATACTCAAAACACAAACACGTGTACACTCAAACGCATGTATTTCACTTTGTACCATACATATCAATCCCTTACACCAACATATTTCAGAGTGTCTATCATACTATTATTATCATTATTATTATTACTATTATTACACTGTAAATATAACCAGCATAAACTGAAATACCCTCTAGTCTATCTCCATCTATTTAACCTCCTGCTTCCAAAATCTGATATTCCAAAGGCAGTGTATCCTGGCTTTCCTATTTTTCTATGAGTAAAAATGCTTGAGTGCTCCATGGCTCCCTTTCCAGTACTTAAAATAAAGTAACAGAACCTGTGAGAAACTGCAGAAAAATGCACAGACGCATTTGAATTAAAAAGCATTCCTAAACTGACCGCAGCAGACCAAAATTACCGGAATCCTATGATCCCTTAATAAATACAAACCTGTGATGAAACTCACCTGAAAGTTTAGCTGCCGGAGTTCAATGTGTTCATGTGAGGGTGTAGATGGGTGACTGTGAGTGGGTGGGGTTGCTGGGGTCGACCGTGCACCCCCAGGAACACCAGACTTCTTGCGCAGGACTCCAAGGAGACCCCATCCTTGTAGCCATTCCCCAAACACTCCCCCTAATGCACCCAGCCACCCACCACTCCCACTCCCACTCCCACTCTCAGAGGCATCCCCGCCTCCACCCACACTGCTGCTGCTGCCACTATTAGGACCCTGTGGAAGAGGATGCAAGGCGTCAATATCACTGTGTAATTTACAATATATGCACTATAAGTATTAAATGAGGTGAACTATACTAAATTCTAATAAAGACTAATATGAATCGTGGGAAGTAGTGTATGAAAGGGAGGACTTTTTTACATACTGTTACTGTCATGCTAGAAACAGCTTTCCAACAACCTACAGGGTCTCTGATTTTCCACTACTTCTACATTTTGTGAGGTTAGGGAAATGTGTTACATCAGGTTAGGTAAGGTCACCTGGGAGAAGGCCCTCTTGCGGGTGGCGGTGGGGGTGACGGGGGTTGACATGTTAACGACCCCTTCTGGTCACCTCACACCTTTCTCCCCTCCATCAGTGTTGGGTCATTACTCACTCCACACTTCATCTGGCAATAGTCATGGAAATATTCAGAATAATGTACATATATACAATATAAGAGTCTTATTTATAATTCTTGAAGTTCATGTACAGTTATAACAAAAAGTCAGTAGGAACAATACACGATTATATCTCTAGTCTAAAGAGGCGCCCAAACCCTTGAGGTATTACCCACATCCCTGCAGGCAATAATCCACATACAAGAACATATGTGGTGTTAATGATGGCATGGTACTGGCACCATGACACCGTTTACACACCACAGCCATTGTACTGGTACCATGCCATCGTCAACACCACGAATGTTCTTGCATACAGCCCCACGAAGGACGGATGAGTGTTCATCTACCAATGGTTAGGGAAGGGAGGAGGAGGCACACCCCAATATACCCTAACTACCCCAATACATCCTAAGATATTATCCAGTACAGGTATATTGCAGTTTTGTAGCAGTATTGCCACATCCGGTTAGGTCCCGGTAGTTTGCCCCGGTCAGGTCCTGGTATTTACCACGGTTAGGTCCAAGTAGTTTGTCCAGGTTAGGTCCCGGTAGTCTGCTGCGGTCTAGGTGGCACCAGGGGAGGCAGTGGCAGATTGGATACGGTGACGGACTGTGAATGGCATTGGCACAGGTTCGAGTCCACGAGAAACGTCTGGGGTTTTTTCAGAGGTTCGTCAAGTATCCTGGCTATCTTGTGGATAGTAATGTTAGCTAAAAGTATCCCGATTGGGTGGGTCAGGCGTATTGTACACAACTGACTGTAGGCCCTTTCCAATTTCACCAAAGAGATCTGGTAATACAATCCGCCCGACCTCAGTTTGTCCCTCCGCTATAGAAATAAGTCATATAATAAATTTGAAATATCTAACAAAGAATACATTTCCCCAAGATATTTCCACCGGGTACATTGATAAAGGTAACCAAACCCTACATAACCCAACCTAACCTAACAAGTAGTTTACCGGTGCAGATTATCACAATATTAGCCTCTTTTTTTTCTATGGGGCACAACAATACGCAAAAGTAATACGGTAAGCTAATTAAAATACGACCTCCACTTTCCATTTTCATATCAACCATAACCACCTGCAGCTCCAATATTATAATTTTTCCAACCAGTGCCATTTATATTACCACCATTACACCTCTTACATTACTATATTATCAGGATCACCCTCGTCTTCTTATTAATACCCCATAACCACCTGCAGCTCCCATTATTACACTTTTTCTAATGTCATTTATATCATCACCATTACACCTCTTAATACACCTCATTACACCTCATTACACACCTTATCACACCTCTTATCTTCACTATATTTGCAGGATCACTCTCATCTTCTTATCATGGTGCTCCTCCACACATTTATTCACAATTTGTTTAACTTAAAATTGCCAGGGACAACTGTGTGCAATATTTACATACATTCACTTTATAAGATAGACAACCTGTGAGTAGTAATGGTATCTGAATGTTCTGTTAGACTATCGACAACTTTATAGAGGTTTTCGATCATTCAATGGTAAGATTTTGATGCTTTTATGTTTTTTAAGCGTTCTGTCAAGTCTTGTGATTGTTAGATTTTGTTTCCTTATGGCTTCCTGACTTTAGCAGACGAATTATTTCCCTCTCCTTATTTAACATTGACTGTTTACTGTAATGGGTTGCTTTTTTATATAAAAATATATTTTAATAGTTAAATATGTGCATGTTATATTTCAAAGTAATAGATGTATTATTGCTTCCCTTAGGCTATCTTCATCGCTCACATTTTTATATAGAAAAAATAAAAGGAAATCAATTTCGAAAAAATTGTTAAAAGGACACCGAGCATAATGTGATTTAAAAAAAAATGTAAACAAAAATTTAATAGGGAACCTCAACCAGTACCAGTAGAACGGTAAACTATCCAAAAGGATATAGTTTAATTAATTTATGAACTCACAAATACAGCCTGAGATCCAAAAGACAATATTGTAAATCTATTTAAGATAAATACAAAATATATGACTTGTAATTGTATGGACAAGACACCACTGCAAAGTTGCAAACACAGTCATCCCATCATCTATGATTCAAGTTACAAATGTGTTTGGCTCGTATTTTAGGCATATATAATTCCCTGCCTCAATGGTATTAGCTTAACAAACCGTACGTATCATTCTTTTCATATACTGTACAATATGTAATACTTCTTACATGACGATTGCATAATTTTACCAACACCTGCAAGATCCGAATAAATGGTAATGTCGAGAATACTTTTTATCCAACTACGAATTTCCATCATACCGACACCGAAAACACCAATAAAGCTGCCCATGTGAGGTCCACCCTATAAACACACCGTAAACATTGCTATTTACAGGTATTTGAGAATGCTCTGAAACTCATCACACATTGAGAAACATGCCCAGTGAAAGGGGGAGTGTGGTGAAATATGCCTACATGTAAAATAAGAGTGACACTTGCAAAATTGGGGTCAAAATCAATCAGCTGATGTGGCCAGACAACCTCGAGTGATTTTGGCGGGCAACTGAATTCAAATTTTAACATTGATATTTGCAATGATTGGCGACCCCGATGGATTAAAGGGTTGCATGATTAGTAGCACCTTGGAGTCCAGGATGTCCCGCAGGAATCTATATTTCGTGGGGATTTATGGTTAAATGGCTAAATTGTGTTGAAGTGTAGGGGAGGAGGCAGTAGGTAGGGGTGTCACGGGAGGGGATGGCCCAAAAAAATGAAAACATGTATCTTTTTGTTATCTTATTTTACAGTGTTGTGCCCTATATTGAGCTTTAGTACAGTTTTGGTAGGGATAGGGGTGGGGCTGTGCTTGGGAAGATGGTGGATATGTGTTATACAGTAGGGAAACCAGGTAATGTCTTGTGTAATGTGAGAGGGAAAGGGGTGGTGGGAAACATTTTTCTATAGGTATGTAAACAAATCAATTTCTGCCATACTTGATACTCTCACATGCTCATTGTGTGTAATTTGAACCTGTATAACTTTCCTAACCTTATTTCTGCTGGCTTATGAGGGTAGACAGATCATTGTTATGACTACTGATGTGTAAATTACTGTAACTGTTAAAAAAATAACAGGTACTGTACTTTGTAAGAAGGTCAAAGACTTCCTTGTGGATGATTAAATATCATGGTTCAATTCAGATGACAACTTGGGTATATTGACTGTTAAGGGGAGATTCTCTTGATGGTGCATTGGAAGGTTTCTGATTCCTTCAAACTATACCATGAAACACCCAGATCTCTTATTAGGAACATTAGGGATACTTGTTTCCTGGGATAGCTTGGAGTAATCAGTAGCCTTTCAATTTTCCAACATGTGAATCTCCCGTTAAAGTACCAGTAAGCTATAGATTGTTGGAGTGAAATTAAAAAGAAGTAAACCACAGAAATCCCAGCTTTGAAAACATTACACAGCAATAAGATCTATCTATCTATCTATAGCTCTGACGCCTTGTTCCATCCGGGAACTCTCCCCAAGGGGGTGGCCACGACAGAAGTGCCTCCAGTTCTCCCTGTTCCAACACTCACTCCTTACTTGGTCAAACCCTCCCCTGCCCCTCACGCTTCTCTCCTTTACATACTCTTCCACTCTGTTCTGCCATCTAACCAGCGGTCTGCCTCTCACACCAGGTCCCACAACTTCACTTCCATACACCTTCTTTACAAACTCCTCACCTTGCATTCTTTGTACATGTCCAAACCATCTCAATGTATTACACTTCACTCTCTCAACCACTCCACATTCAATACCAATTGCCTTCTCACTCATAATAAGATAGGCCTAAATAATGGAGATCATCACCACCGCACCCCAGCAGCGTTTAGAAACGCCATAGACCATTTAATACACATGGCGATAACTAATTTGAGTGACAAATTCAAAGTTCCCTTGTATTTTCATTTTTGTGTACCGTACTTCACAGTATTTCCGGATTCCTTGGACTCATGTCAGTCGCGTGTATAGCCGTATATATATAGGGTAGTACAGTATTGTAATAATTTTTGTAATGTGTAAGTTTTTTAACAGAAATTTGAACCTGTTTGTCTTCATTGTGAATATATCTACCTTCCAAACACATTTAACAAATACTAGTTTATTAATATATAGTACTGTACTGAAAGTGGTGCACTTGTTGACAGTGTAGTGTGATGGTTGAAAAGTGTCAAGATGGAGGACCGCCTCGAGGAACTAAATGCCATTCTCCAGAGTATGCAGCAGACCCTACAGTGCTACATATGGTGGGTGTATCTGGATTTATATGGAGTTCTGTATAGTATATATTAATGTATAGTATTGTACTGTGCATATTTAGCAACTACCAGTATTTTTCCATCTCTAATTATTCATACATACAATTAAAAATTTATGTACTCTACATATACTGTGTAGTTTGATATATTAATGTACCATAGGCAAGTAGATGACCATTCCTGCGTGGCACATTTTTTACCCTAGAGTGGTAAACTCAATCAGCTGTTAAACAAATGTCATGTTGGTACTTTATTGCAGCCTGGACCTGATGAACAATCCACTTACGACCAAGTGTGGTCACTCCTTCTGCAGTGATTGCATTGGCCAAGTGGTGAAGGGGCCTCGTAATTCCTCACAGTGTCCTATCTGTGTTAACAATATCACCAAACGCTCCCTTACAAAAAACACCAAGAAAATTGCACTTGTCTTGGCTGTTAGAAAGATTGTAGACTCCATAAAAAGGGACTGTTGCTTTGAAGGTTAGTGTTCTGTTGGTTTAATTGATCGTTGCTTACATAATGGATTGATGTTTTGAATTCTTTTAGTCCTTTGATCATCCCATTTCTGTGGAATTTATTTGTGAGAAAGAATTATAGCTTACCTTGTACTGTGATTTAATTGAATGGTTGAACACATAGTCTATATGGCAGTTACCAATGTAGAGGTTATTTCACCCACCCTATACTTTCAGTGACCCCCTCCAAGTACCGCCCCCGACCTCGCCCAACCATCACCACAGAGGAGGATGATTCAGAGAATGAGGAGAATGATGAGCCACGGAGAGGGACACGCAAGAGGGGGGTGACAGAGCACTACATACCCGAGATCCATGTTCCCAAGCCCAGGGCAAGGGCAGCCAAACAGAAGGTGTTGGCAACAAATGGAAAGCAAGGTGAGTGAGTGATGGAGTCATATAGCTGGTCGTTTTGTTAGTTGTTGATGAATTTTGAATTGATGGCAGTTAACCAGCATATCAGCCTGTATGAAGGTGATAAAGTACCTTATGTTTATTTTCAGAGCTGAGCCTACATAGTGAGGGTGTTGTGGGTGAAGAAAATGGCATCCCCTCCTCTCGCCCAGCCATCGTTGACGTCATTTCCGAGGAACACTCCTACTCCTCCCCCACCAAGCAAGAGCCCTTGGAGAAGCCCAGTACTGCTGCTGTGGATCATGGTAGAGGTGCTAGGGTTGGAAGCAGGGGAGGGGTGGCCATGAAGGGACAAGGTAGAAGTACTGGGAGGGGTGGACAGAATCATGGAAGACTCCCTACTGTATATCCTGGAAAAGCCAAGAATGATAATTCTATGCTGTCAGTGAGTCAGTGTGTTGAAAAATCAGTGGTTTTACCTGAGTCACTACCCAATTCTGCTGGAAATTCTGAGGCACTAAGTGAGAAGTTGGGCCGGGAGAAACCAGCAGACAAGGTAGCTAAGTGGCTGCACACAAGTAGAGAATTGGGATTTCGTATTGGTGCCTCAAACTCCATTTCAACTCCCTCCTCATCAAAGTCTTCTGAATCCATGTCCACCACTTTTCATCCACCAAAGAAACTTGCTCAAGGGAAAAAGTCTGAGGAGAGTTCAACAGATACATTGAATAAAACTGCCCAAGGGCAGGTGTCATCCAAACAAAATCCCTCAAACACCACAAATTCTGATCGTAAGATATTTGTCAAGAAAACTTCAGACCAAGGAAAGACTGTGGCATCTGTTTCTGGGGAGAAAAAGGACGAGAAAGATGAATCTGCATCCAGTAGTATTAAGAGGATCTTTAAGACAAAGACCAAGAGTCCTGGTTCAGAGGTTGGAGACCCAAGTGAAGCTGAGACACAGATTTTTGGAGAGTGTGACAAAGTAAAGCTCACTCCATCCTCAGATCCCTACAATTTCATTCCAAGCCAGAAAACTCCAAAGAAGGTGGTGCAGAAGAGAGGAGGTGGGCGGGGAAGGAGCAAGGGTCGTGGGGCATCAGCTGGAACAATCACAGTCAGGGGACGGATAAGGGGGAGTGGTGTTATAAGTAAGGGAAGAGTGAGGGGGACTGGAAGAGGAGTGCTAGGTACGTCAAGAGCAAATACCACTGTGAATGATACCATACTCAGTTCTGTCAACATAACAGCACTGAAACAGAGTACACCAGTCGTTGCAGGAAGGAGGATGGACAGAAATGTCAATATCAGTGCTATAAAATCTGTTGATCTCAGCAAATTGTCTCAGGAGGCTCAGGTGGAATCATACGTTGTTCACACCCATGATGATGATGATGATGATGACAGTGACCATGGTATTCCAGACAGCTGTCCGGTTAACACAAAAGATGAGTTTGATGCCTTTGTCTCTGAAGTTAAAAATAATGAATCAGTATTACGTGTATCAGTCAAAAAACCATCAGAGAATGAAGATAATGAGGAACAGGAGGCCCACTTACTGTTTGTAACTCCAGCACAAGAGGAGCAGAAACCACCTGAGGGTTTAGGAAAGGAAGAAGAAACCACAAAAAGGAAATGGAGTGGGGAGGAGAGGGAGGAACAGAGGAGACCCAAGTTGCAGAGAACAGAGAAGGGGGGAAAAAGATCAGAGAAAGGTAGTGATAAAGACAGTGTGTGTAACAAATCTAGTATTACTAGCCAGACCCAGGAGAACAAGAAGAGGAAAACCAAAGCAGATATGTCCAAGTTGGGTGATGTGGGGAGTGTGTGTAATAAGAGCAATTTAGATAGATCTCAGGTCGGCAGAAAGAGGAAGACAGCCGCAGAGAAAGCCAGAGAAGAGGTAGAGGCTCTGTGCTCCATGTTTGAGGATATTGAAGATCACCAGCTGAAGACAGTGTCAGAGGAGGAGGAAGAGAAGGTTAAGAAGAGTAGGGAGGAGGAGAAAAACCACATCCTCCGGCAAAACATCTCCAACCTCAATGATACAATTGACAACACTGAGTTTAATCGGACAAACTTGTCAGTCATTGAGGAGAATATCATCATGCCTCCTCCCAAAGTCCCAACTGGGAAGAGGAAGGTGAGGTTTGATCAACAGGAAAGTGACAGTGTTGAAGAGCCCAAGGCATCAACTTCAAACGAACCAAATGAGAAGGCATCTGGCGGTGGTAGGAGCAATGTCCGCTATGCCTCAGAGCTGAGGGTTGCACTTGTTGACATCTCAAAATCTGTGGCATTGCCAGTCGCTACTAAGACAGCCAAATCCCCAGGGTGGTCACATGTAGAGAGGGCACGTAAAGACCTCAAAGACCGCCACACAAGCTTGGACATCAGTGGAGGTGAGGAGCGGCACTTGAGTGATACCAGGACAGAGGGCGGGACGTCATTGCACTCATCAACTCTCCTGCCATCATCAGGTGAAACAAATGTGACTATAGAGGATGCTACACAGGAGTTTGATGTGGAGCATCTTGATTCATCACAGAACAAGAAAGAAAGAGTTTTGAAACTGAAGAGAATTGTCTCAAAATTGAAAGGGAAGGACATAGGGGAAAAGATTCAAGGAAAGGTTGTTGGCAAAGAGGCAAGTTTACCAAAGAATGAAAATAAAAACCCTGTGAATGGTGACACCTTGCAGAACCCAATAGAGCCTGGGGAAAATGTAACTGGAAGTGAACAGCAAGAACCAGTATTACTCCCTGATACAGAACCTTTCCCCATGGATGAAAAGGTAATTGAAGAGGAAGATCAGACACTTCCAATTCCTCTAAGTAAGCTTACTAGGTCAGAAACATTAGTTCATAAAAGTATCATTGTTGAAGATGAAACTCTTCCAGTGCCACTCAATAAATTTTCAAAGTCCAAGGCATTAAGTGGTGAAAGTGTCAAAGTAGATAGCCAAACTCTTCCAACACCCCTAAAAATTCCACCAGAATCAGGATCATCAGTGGGTGAAAATGAAAATATAATAGATCAACAGAAGGACATGACTTTTGGCACTGAAAATGATTTGGTAACATCATCCAAGCTCTCAAGAAGCAGCAGTGAAAAAGATTCTGTCGGCTCATCCAGACTACAAAGAAAGACATTCTGTCTGTCAAATAAAACAAAGAACCTTGGAAATGGATCCAGGTTGAGTAAATCTTCCCCTCTGCTACCAAGCAGTACAGAGCTATCTGCTGTAGAAGAAAAAGGCACAGTACAACCCCAGACAAACGAAAATGAAAGAGTAGCCTCAACAGCTAGTGCTTCAAACTCATCTGTTGTGAGCAAACCATGTCTGCCTCACCATGTTATAAGCTCCAGCCCTGCCACCACTCTCACATCTGCCTTATCTCTCGAGTCTAACCTTGAGCTGTCTAAAGTTCTATCCAAGAAAAAGCAGACAGATGATGACCTCTCAAACATTTCCATTCAGTCCGCAGTTAAACAGCAAAATCACTCATCCACCCAACATCTGACTAGGAGTGATCAAAAGAATAATGTAAAAATGACAGTTGGGTCATCGTCACAGCTGCTGTCGGATGAATCAAACAGCAATGGAACCCAGAAAGTGTCTCGTGTTGTGCCCTTCAAATCTGTTGGGCCACTCTGCTCTAATGGGTAAGTGTTGTATCCAGTTTCTGGATATTTGATATTAGATTTTATTAATTTACATATAGTAATTTGTTTGGGATAATTTTGCAACTATCTGTGCCAGCGAGCTACTGGTTAGTATAGGTTGGGTTAGGTAGGGTTCGGTTACCTTTATCAATACTCAGTGGAATTATCTTGTTGAAATGTATTCTTTATTAGATATTTCAATTTTAAGATAAGACATTTCTGTAACGGAGGGACGAACTGAGGTCGGGCGGACAGTGTTACCAGATCCCCTTGGCAAAACACAACTGGGCTACTTATTGAACAATCTTCATGCGATTTCCCAAATGTGGACAAAATTTGCTTAAAACATGGAAGTATTCCTGTATCTGGCAACAGTCAGGAACCTGTTAGGAAAGCCGCACTCCCATTTCAAAGTAAATACACACAAAGGTAACTACGTACAAATGTTATTCATGTTTTTTACGTATTTCCACATAATATAGCAGTCTCCAAAATAAAAAGGGGAAAGAAATGAGCCATTTCGGTTGACAGAAAGTGTGAAAATCGAGGACGCAGATAATCGCAATATTTACCTTTGTTTGTATTGTATAATTGTTTTTTATGTATTTATATTTATCTTACTGTGTACAGTACAGTACAGTACTGCAACAGATTTTAATATGCCATTTTTCCATTCTTGACAATAGGAACTTAAGATTTTTGTAATTGTATGCTACACATTTATATCATCTGTTCAGTTAGTACTAAAGTCTGAAAAATTTCTCAGGTGCGTGGACGCAGCACGTAATACTAGCATTACGGCAGCAGATGAAGGTGACATTGGCAGGAGTAGTGGCCTGGGTAGAGATTTATGCCTCCATGCTGTACCATGTGAGGTGTACCAGGTCCTGATGAAGTACATGGCTCTCCTCACCTCACAGCACCACTCACACCGGTGAGAGCCTGGTTTCTTCAGTCATTAGATTAGGATGAAGATTAGATGTATTGGTTTGGGCATATTTCCAAAGGGACTGGGTGGGGTTGGTTCCATGAAGGTTGAGGTTAGGTTGAGTTGGACTGTGGCTGATTTTCAAAGAAATGACCTTTGATAGGGGTGTAATGAGTTGAAGGTCTGTATGTTCAGTTTCTTTCATTCAGAGGCCTGTAAAACTAGTGATTCTTATTTCATTTCAGAGAGTTTCTTTTTATATCTATATTTTTTCCTATGTCAACATTACTTTCACAGTGGATGTTGTGGATGTGGTCAAGATGCTCCTGGATATACAGCGCACCCACCCAATAAGCCTGCAAGTGACAAGGAACGAAAAGACTTAGAAATGGCTCCCAGTGAGGTTGATGAAGGTAAATATCCTCCACAGGCTACCACCGAGGAGGAGGGAACATCAGAAGATGAGGTGGTTCCCGACTCAGAGAAGATACCCAGTAGTTTTAACAGTGAGGACTTCTTGTCAGTGCTGCCCCTCCCAGGTGTCACAAGAGATGGAGAAAAAGTTGATAGAGAATCCAAAGTTAACCAGAATAGTACAAAATCAGGAGGGAATATTAGGGAACAGGGAACAGAGCAAGGTGTTAATCAAGGGACTAAGGAAGTTGGTACAGAATTAGCTGGATTGAAGGGAAAGTACATAGAAACAAGGCAAAAAACAGTCAGGACCAGAACAGGGAGAAGAGATATTCATGAAACAATTAGTGCGAAGAAATTGTCACACTGTAGACAAGTTGGTAAAACTGTGAGTGTGTGCCAAGTGGATGAAATGGATCATGATCAGAACTTTGAGTCTGAGGAGATTGCACTTGATCCATTTGCCATACGAATGCTGGAAGGATACGAAAGAGGTTCAAGTCAGGATGAAAATATGGAGGGCTCACAGATGTCAACAAGCCTCCTATCTAATGTGGATGAGAGAAGGACTCACAGCATGAAATCAGGGCAAGGTGAGAATGCAGGTAAACTGGGTAAAAAAACAACAAAGTTGAGTCGGAGCAAAAGAAATTTGGATGAAAATACAGACAGATCAGATGAGAATGTAACAAAGCTAAGTGAAAATATAGCCAAGCCATGGGATAATACAGCCAAATGTGAAAATATAGTGAAATCAGGTGAGAACAAACATGAGAAAAAAACACTTGGGAACCAGAAAACACGGGAGAAAAACACGCAGAGAACAGATGTTGAGGAACTGGTAGAGATAGAAAAGGAAAACCTGAAGAACGCAAGCCTCCCTTCCGGTAACCTCCCATCAGCCCTTGGGAGACCAAAACGAAAGCCACTGCAATCTGGGCAGCCTGTGCTGGAGAATATCATGTCTCATACTATCACAGATGGGAAGAATGCTGGTAATACAGACAAATTGGAAGTCCCTCAGATTCAAGACAGCCAAAAGACTAAACCCACAGCTAGCAAAAGCTTGCTTTCACCTGAGTCGTCTGTTCGACTGAGTAGAACTAAAGGCAACAATGCTCTTATCAATGGAAAAAACCCAATAGAAGAGGGCAAGAAACAAACTGGAGAGGTTCTAGTTATTGGCAAGGATTCCTTGGAAGAGGATACAGGATCATCTGATGAGGCGAGGAATGTACTTATGTCAAGAACCTCAAAGCGAAAATACCACAGAATCAACAGGCCTGCTAGTTCTGGATCTAGTTCAGAAAACAGTGACTCCGAACCTATAGTGACCAATCCTCGTAAGCGTATACACCGGGCCATATCCAGTAGCTCCTCCAACCCTGGCAATGCATCTTCTGATCCTTCCAATAAGTTTCCTAATTCCCACCAATCTGGCCATAACCCTGAAGACCCAAATTTACATGATCTTGATTCTGAAGAAATGCGAGACTTGAACCGATTAGATCTAAATGTGTGGGAGGTATTTGGCCATCCAGACCCTGACCTAGTGGACCATGACAATGACCATGACCGAGATTCTGTTGTAAGCATTGAAGAGATCAGCTCGCAACAAGATCAAGAGCAACTGGATGAACCTCCTCCAGTAACTCTATCTGGTATGTCAGATGAGGAGATCCCCAGCACTGCTGATGTCATGAGGAATGTAAACTTGGACTTGGACATCATTAAGAAGACTAGACAGGGGACATCAGTGGACAATATCTCTACAGATGGGATGAGCCTCAATAAGTCTGAACCAGTTGCAGTGGAGGCAGTCACAACCAGGGGAGAGTTGCCTGTTACCTCCATATCTGTAAAATCTTCCATGAAATCTGAATCATCAGTCAGCAGAACTGAAGCAGCCACAACAGCCGGTGGAACAAGAAGCCTCCCATCATCTTCACAATTGCCCGAGTCTCAGCAGACCACATCAGTTGCCCCAACACTTTCAGTGGACACTCGAACACTGTTGACCAAGGTGGACCGATCACTGAGCAGGGCTGAGCAACTGCTGGACAAAGACAATGATCTGTTTGAGGACTTAAGTACACCCCAAGATGAGAGGGATCAGCTGGAAGAGAAGAGCAACAACACCACCACCAAAAATAAAGGTGAATATATATCTGTTAGCTCTTAGTACAGTAATTGTAAGAAATAAAGGGATTATTAAAAGTACTGTAATGTATATAACTCATGCAAGTGAGGCGGGATCAGTTAAAAATCACATAATACTTGAAACTTATTTTTTTTTTTTTTTTTTTTTTTTTTTTTTTTTTTTTTTTTTTTTTTTTTTTTAAGAATGATTACACTAATAATGATGTGAATGACTGACTGTAGGTATACGTATATATGAAGTGATGACAGTGCTAACAGACACAATACTTGTTTTGCTTGCAGGTGATGGATTCGAGGAAAGTGACGTAGATGATCCTAACAGTTGTGATGAAGGGGACACAGTCAGCCATAGCAGCACTCATTCTTCCCAGAGTGAGGCCGTCAGCACCCAGCGCCAACAACAGGTCAAGGTACGTACAGTCTCCCTTTGTACTATTGGCCACAAGAGTTGGTACACATGCTGTTGTTTTCGAGGGTTTACAACATATAGAAAATGAAAGACTACGAAAAATCCAATAAACATTATTATTAGGTTTGTTGTTTTACAGTCACCGAATCACTTGGTAGACCTTTCATTGCAGTACTTCCAGAATAATTACCTCTCTTTCCATATAGCCTGTATAAGAATTCCTGTGGCCAACCGTACTTTTCCTGGTATCCTACTGTACTGGTATTTGGTTTTCATCATATGTACAGTTGACAGCACCCATTTGTTAATTTTTCAAGGTACTGTATTACAAAGTACAGTATTTTGACCATGTGCTATTGTACATGATGTTAATGGTAAAAAGTAAGTTCAATCCTTACATGTCATTGTTTTAGTAGAAATGGATGGATTGAGGGCAGAATTTTTCTATTTCATTAACTATTTTCCCGACAGAATGAAGTGGAGCAACTGAAAGCAAGAGTGAGGGAGTTGGAAGCTGCCATGAGAAAAAAAGGTAAGTGTGAATGAGATATACAGGATTTGATTTTTTAAAGTAAGGAAGCAAGTGCTTTCTTATATTTATTTTGCCAGTAGGCATTCCAACTTGACCTAATAATACTGTACTGTAGTATGTATAAATCCTATGTATTCCATTTTAATTATCCATTCCAACCCAATCCATGTACATTTGCCCAACGTTCCGCCTGGGCCACACCGCTGCCAGAGGTGGGTAACTTTGATGGCAACAGTGTTTATGATTGTTCTTGTGTTCATGCTCGGCAAAAGTTCGGATCATCAACACTTTTCTTGTGAAGTGAACCTCAGATACAGCCTGAATTGATGGCAGGGTAATATGGAGTTGGGTACGGCTTCACAACTGTTAATGACCATCTGAATAACAAGATTAAAGTGTTTCGAGTATATTACAATATTTTTTATTAGTTTACGAGGGTAAAAGTCATTAAATAAAGCGATAACAGCAATGAAACATGAGGTCGTCAATATGGCTGAAGGTTTCTACACTGGACTTCCTAATTTGTGTCTAGGTGGGGAGATAAATGTTTCAGGAGTAAGATGACTCTCCCATTGGCCACCTGTATGAATATGGTCACACACTGATCAGAGCCAAAATTTATATGACTAAATTCATAATTAGATAACATACAGTATTATAGTCGATATTTTTTTAAGCTAGTGGTCTCGTTTGGTAGATGTGATACCTGCGCTGAGTGAGCTTGTTTGATCTCGTACACTGGTTCCCCCAAGATATACAAAATATAATACAGCTTCATCGTTATACTTGCTTGAAAATAATAATGAAGAGCAATTACAACCTCTATTCTAACTTTCAAAAAGGCAGACCAGCAATTGTGAGAATTTGTGAGACTTAGAACATTTAGAACAGTCAACACAACTGTGTAGTTGCCACATTTATGTTACGAGGCCGTCAGCTGAAAAAAAAAAAAGTTAATGAAGAGGCTGTGCTCAGTCACGACGAACCATTTTCGACCTCCAATATCTGCATGTCCTATTTTTTTTTATTAGTTTTAATTTATATCCATCCGACGAGTTATCCTATAATGATTTTTGGAGTTCATTATCTAATTCTGTTAAAGATTCATGACTTTCCATAATCTAGTGTTGTACCACTGATTAATGACTTGCCTTATTTAATCATGTCCCGGATCAAGAATGGTATTTTGTTAGGTTTAACAGAGACGTTCCAAGACAGGCGAAATGTTAAAAGAGCAGTCAGACACCGGTATCTATATTTATATGCTAAAAATTTATAATGTAACTTATACAATTTATAATGTCAAGTTATAACTCCGCCATTTATCGGATGAACTCAGGCTGTAGCTGAGGTTCACTACAGAAGAAGAGTGTTGATGATCCGAACTTTCATCAAACACGTCTTTACGAACAAACATATACACTGTTGCCAGCAACGTTACTCACCTCTCGCAGCGGGGTGGCCCAGGTGGAATGTTGGGCAGCTGTACTGTACATACAGGTGGATGATTACTAAGGTGTTATAATAACATCCTCCTATCCTCCTGTTACCTGTATTTCTAACAGAGAAAGTTGAGGAAGCAGAGTTGGCAAAGATGGTTAAAGTGGCAGAAGAGGTAGAGGAAATGGAATCATCAGAATTACAGAAGGGAGAAAGAGAAGAATTATCTCCAACATGCCCCATAATGGACAGTGATAGTGAGACGGAGGAAATTTTCTCCAGCCTCCCTGACATCAGTGGCTCCAATCTGGCCAGTGTCTTAGATGGTCGTGAGGACGATGAAATCTTCAGGAAGCCAGTGTGAGTCTCACTTCTGGAGTTGGGGATGATATTATGAAGTGATTGATGCTGAAATTCCATATATTTTTATTATTTTTGTTTTTCTGAGCCATGTCATGTGGTTGACAATTTATAAATGAAATATTATTGCAGTCAGTTTGAATACTGTACATAAAAAGTACTTTTGAGTAAATGAGATCTTTCATATTATTTAGCTTCATTTGGTTTTAAAATAAATTTATCTCCACACTGTCACTTATTTCTTTTATTAATAGCTTGAAAATCATTATATGATATATTTATCAAATATTTATATAGTTCTAGCCCCACTCCCATGATTCTCACCTTCAATCTGCACTACTGTACTAGACCATACATAAACAATTCACTCTCCACTTTCTCCAGAGGACCAGCACCACGATCATCACCAAAAAAACAAGTATTACCTGCACGACCATCATCACCGCCATTGTCACCACCACCACCATCACCACCACAACTAACACCATCACCACCACCACTGCTGGTTAACCAACGACCAGTCCGTTACCAAACCTCAGGACCTCCCAGACTAGTGTGCACCGGCCTCAATAGCTATGAGGTTACCAAGGTCCAACAAGCCTTAACAAACTTTGGCCCCAAGGGATCATCACTGAGGAAATCATGGGGCTCAGAAGTGACACATGTGGTGGTGAAGAGTGAAGAGGAACGTAGGGCCCAACGTACCCTCAAGTACTTGTTTGGGGTGGCAGCAGGATGCTGGGTGGTGGATCTTGCCTGGGCAGTCAAGTCCCTGGCGGCCCAGAAACTGCAGTCTGAGGTACAGTTGTTAGATTTATTGACGTGTTACATTTATACATAATAGATACCGATACTGTATTCCCACCATAATATTCACACAGATGTAATATATACACCTGTTATTTAACTGGGTAGATGAGAATTTTATGAGCTGGAAGGGGGAGTGAACTTGAGTGTGACCCATTGCACTGGGTATTCTGCCCTTCTTTCTGTTATTTCTTATTTTATTTTTTCATTCCTGAGTGTGGTACAGTGGTTAAGGGTTTCACCTTTTGTTGTGAAAGTTTGGCTTTGATCCAAACAGAGTGATATTACATCTTTATATATTGTAACCTGGCCTAACTTAATATAACTTAACTTCCATCCCACCAGGAGGAATATGAGGTGCTAGACTGTACTGGTGTGGACGGTCCAAGGAGAGGTAGGATCAGCTCCAGCAGACTGTTTGGGGAGTGTGAGTTCTTCCTTCTCCCTCCATTTAAAGACGTCTCTGTCAGCCAACTTAAGGTTAGTTTTTGCCACCGAGGCTGATTAATATTAACTTGTATAATAGAACAAACATGATTAATTATATCACTCATCCATTTATCCTACACTTAACATGTTGTTGCATTCAACACACTTACATCTAAGCTCTGTTCCAGACTCTGCCAAAGCACAATAGTAAAAATTTCAATCCCTTAATGTTTTGGTGACAGGAACTGGTGGAGCTTTGTGGGGGAACAGTGGTGGATTCTTTGGCCAGGTTCAGTAAAAGAAACAAGATGAAGCTGATGATCATAGAAACAGAGGGGGACTATGATAATGAAGGTGAGGTATAAAGTTACAGTATTCAAGAAAAGTCAAGGGATAAGTAATGACCATAACTGAAACAAATTTTTAAAGTCACTTCATCCAGGTATTAGCAAACATCTATGACCAGTCCACACTTTCTCATGTGAAATATGTAGTAATTCCAACACCTAAAGTCTGGGGATAATCATTAACAGCTGTTCTTTTTCCACAGACCCAACAAAGAAGTACAAGTATGTCACACTGGCTCACGACTGGTTGCTAGAGTGTATTGGTATGTACTCGCACATTTGCATCAGTCCCTACCTCATAGGCAGCCCCACCCAGCAACACTTCACTCAGTCTTGTCTTCCCCTCTCACTGCTCAAGGAGACACAGGAGTTGTAGCACTTCATAGGATATTGTAGGACCTACTGTAGATATCAAAGGTAGTTGTTGCAGGGTGCAGGCAGAGTTATAGGAAATTATAGAATTTTAGTTGTGAAATCCATTTGCTGTAGTTGAAGTTGTAGGATTCATTTGCACGGTTGGAAAAAATTACGAAGGCAAAACTCTTTAAAAAATGAACCTTACCGTCATGAAACAAGTGTAACCTGTATCACCTAGTAGCGAATTCCTTATTTGGTTACAGTGTGTAAGGATCCAAATGAAATTATAGGAATGTTAAGCTTACCAGTAAATCATTTGTAGAGTTAACATTTGTTGGTGGGTGTAGCCGTTAATATTTTTTCCAAGCATACAACCTAGGCTATATAAAATGCTTTGGAGGCTGTAGAATTTTAATGTAAGAGTCATAATAAAAATTTAGTGTTGCAGTGTTAAGAGTTAAGTGTCATAAGGGGTGTGAAGCATAAGTAAGAACTACCTACAGTAAAAGGTCCATTATTTCATTCCACTTGTGAACAGTCTGCAAAAAAATTTTGAAACCACCCCTACGTTACTTTTAACATGGGTAAGCGGTGTAGGGTTGGTACTCCACCGACTGGGAAGGTGTGCCTCGTGTCATCCGGGACGAGTATCGTCTTTGCCCGCCTATAATATGCGGGCAATGGCAGTGACAACTTTTTTATATCAAAAGTTTAGCTGATTTTAAAGTAAATTTTGAGTGTTCAAGAACTCTTACTATTTGACTATTATTATTAAACATAAGGAAATATGTTTGAGTATTTTAGAACAAAAATAACCCTGAAATACCCAGAAAAAATAGCACTGGGTGAAACTACGTCATCCCTCCTTGAATGCCCATGAGCCACTGAGGGACAGTGGACTGGGGCACGGAGGCCAGGGACCAGGAGGGTGGCAGAAGTATGACACTCGCCAGTCAGGTGTACCAACATTACATCACACTGTCAAAGGGGTGGTTCCAAAACTTTTTTGCAGACTGTACATTGTATAGTATGTGTTACATTGTTGAACCCATACTGCTGATATCTTCCGTGCCAGGTGATTGGTATTCCAGTATTTACTACTAGATGTTCACTGGTGGATCTTCTTTCCTACTGGGTGTTACTACCTGGGTACAGTATCAGTACTGGCAGAGTAGGATGTTCATTCACTGCTAGATGTTGTCTGATACAAAGGATTCACTGCTGAGTGATTAAATTGGTTCCTTTACAATTAATACTATACAACTGTTTAGCCCATAAAGGGGTAGTATTACATCAACTTCATGGTGTAGTAATGTAGCTGGAAGAGGCAGTAAATTGTGGATACAGTTATGAAAACTGTTAATAAACTTTGTCACTTTGTGAGATTGAACCAAACTCAAGTGAGACACCACAAGCAATCATCAGGGCTCATATTGTTCAGAAACTTAATTCCAAAGTAGACTATCTTCTCTTGTTTTAATACTACTCTACTATAATATATTCAGGAGCCCAGTGACACTATGCTGCACCCTCATGCCAAGGCACACATATAAATGAATGTAAGGAAATGTAAAGATATGTTTGAGCAGATCATGGATAGTGACAACAAAGTGTGTCACTAAGCTACTTATATGACAAACAGTGATTAGTGTCAGAGGGGATCACTCAATATAGTATATGGCTTCTTAACTGCCACATTGATATATACCACTAACAGAGCCAGGATTCAAAATTACCACATGCTAAGCATTGCAGAGGCATACTGCAGTAGTACTGTAGAGTTGCTTAAGTTCAGTGCTGAGCCTCTTGTTAGTTTGTATTCCAGCTCTGTAACTGGCTGCATATCAGTTCAAGAGCCATGGTTTGTATACATTGATGGGGCCATAGTTTACACCCATTCCATTTATCTCTGTATTATGTGTGATTGTAAGCTCTTTAGTGTGTATGAGTGTACACTACAGTACTTAATTTTTATGTACTTTTTGTATGCATTGCGTATGTTTGAATAAGTGCATTCATTTGTATGGATGGAGGTACTGTACATTACAACTGGCAGCAGTTTCTACCAAATTTATGTTTTATTCATTGGAAATTATGTTTAAATATGTCACATTTGATTTTCACAATCCTCTGTCCCATTACTTTTCACTACTAAATGCTTGGTGGACAAGGATTATTCTGTGTTCAAGATTCAACAACATTATGGGGTTAGGGAAGGTGTCATTTAGTTTTTCTTCCTGAGTGAACAAGGGGTATGTTTTATATTTGCTTTACTCTGGCTTACTTGGCTTCTGTGCTGTAAATTGGTGGAGTAGGTAACATCAGCAGTTCTTAAAATTAACCCTAAAAATATATCGGAACACAAACTATGGAGTTTCAATCCAGTGTCTGGCTACTTATTTATTTGGTTATTGATTCTCAGATCAATAGTTTCAGTATTGTATAATGTATATGTATACACATATCCCTTCCAATACAGTATGTTACAGAAATGTATTTGAATGAATCATGTACTTGTATGTGTCATCTTCAATTTTTTTTTTTTTTTTTTTTTTTTTTTTTTTTTTTTTTTTGTACAGAATAACCATTGTAACCTATGTAAAATATATTAATGTTACATTCTTAAAAACCAATAGCTTATACTCTTCTATGTACTTTTCTCCATTTCATCCCAGTTTACATGGTACGGTCATCTGTAAGTAATATTTACAGTTGGCCACACTCCCATGAGAACCACACAGCGTTGTCAACTTTGGTTAAGATACAAGTAGTAATCCTAAACCACCAGCTCGAAGCACTCATTGGTGGCAATGAAAGGAGCTTACAACTAGTAGCACAGGGTTTCCATCTTGGCCAGAGTTGACAAAGCTGTGGCCAACTGTCCCTCAGTTTGAAAATTCTGTTGTGATCATTAGGTTACCAGATCATTGAAAATCAACCTTCAAGTATATCATTACACTGTAGCATTTGGAATGCAGTAGTTCCTTATCCAATACCCTCTGCCCAATAAATCACACAAAATTTTTCCTTTCCCTCTGACATCAGATTGTATCATACAGTATACTGTAGATTTTATTCTTGTTTTTTTCTTTTGAGATCATGTGGGAGGTCAGTGTATGTGTCCATCAGAATCTATCTAGAGTAATGATACACAACCTTTACAAAAGCCATGATACAGGCAGTGATGAAGACCTGCCCATGAAGTTATCATCATTGTCTGTATCATGATCTTTTAATTAGGCATTAGTCCTTAGTGATGGTACAATTGCAGATTAAGTTTCATTTCACCTCCTGCTCTTCATGAACTTGTTACTACATTATACAAATTTTATATGTTTGAACGGAAATATAAATATATAGTAATGTCTTAATGTATTTAAGTATGTATCCAATAATAGTATTATTTCTCATGACATTAAGATCAGATCTCTCTCTAGAAGTATAAGAGAACTAGTGTAATGGAACTTCCTGTCCATATTTGTACACTTACAGTAGATGCATTATTCTGATACAGATTCTGATCTCCCACAGCCTTGCTTATGCTGTCAAAGTTTGCCTATAAAATATATTATGGATATTATATTTTTGAAGTTATATTTATTTATTCATACTGTATCTTTTTTGTATGTGAAATGATATGGCCACAATTAATTTCTTTGTTCAACTCATATTATGTCATATTTTATTAAATGTCCAATATGTCAGATGAAGTGCCAGCATGAGTTAATACTAACCAATAATGAATAACAGGTTACTGTATACAGGTAAACAGACGATTCAACGTGATACTTGTGTATTTTCCAAATGCTAGAACATGGTTTGGGCTAGGAACTTTGCTTGAAGTATACTCGTATCTCATAATATTAGCTTTACATTTTTCTGATCTTTACAGCTAATATCCTCTTTGTTTTGCTTTAAGGACATTCCCATTCTTCATGAATCTCAGTTTTCCAATGTCTTTCATCCTTGCACTATCTCCTTTGTAAAGTCTACAATTTCCTGATATTGTCTTTTCTGTTTAGATTTCTCTTCTTCCATTATAGTTTTGTACCATGTGGATGATTTTTCTTTGAAGAAAGAATCCATATGTAAAAACTAGGTCAGTTAACCCATAAAACATTTTTCTCCTCTTGGATAACACTGTTGGAGTGTTTCCAAGTGATGTACAATGTCATCCAAGAGTTAAAGCTTAGTTTAAATGCTTCAGAAGATATTGAGTGTGTAAGCAGGAGTCTCAGAGTGATACTGAGACTAGTAAGCCTACTTCTAGCATTAAAAACTGTACTGTCTTTCACTGCCAGCATTACACATCAAATTGTAGCAAATTTCATCATGCAAAGATGTTACCGTCTGCAGCACTGTCTCTGGTCCAAACCTCATTCTGGCATTAGATTTATACTTCCTGCCAAGTTGAGAAAAATCTATGAGCAAATGTTGTCATTGTTTGCTATTTTGTTATATTAGATTCCGGTATCGTCTTTTGTAATGTTTCTGTATATTGCAATAATTTTCTACACTGTATACTTATTGGTTATTGTATTTATATATTGTAATGTCCTGTTTATACTTTCCATACCTTCGTGGAGTATTTCCAATTTTTTGCAGCATATCCTTGTTGCTTCGAAAATGTCCTGGAGGTTTTATGTTTTTTAATTAATTGCTATTTCTGGATTATATTTTACAGAGTAATATCTTCTCACTCGTGTGTATTAGTCATGTTCTTTTTCTGAAGGCTTCGTAAGTTTTGTACATTTCCTTATATAAGTACTGTATATTTCTTCATATTTGTAGTTTTAATATTTCCATGTCTTCATAATTCATTATTGCATATGATCGTTACCATTTTCAGTTTTTCCATTATTTTCCGCACGTTATTTTTATATTTTCTGTATTCCCAGCAGTACAATTAACTGTTGTAATTGCTGTATAATTATTACTGTCAATTAATACTGTGGGTGTTTTGTGAAGTTACCTGTTTGTATATGATCAGCCAGCTGATGTACAGTCACCATTTTGTGGGCTTTATGCTCTTTAATTACTAAAAAATTATATATACTACACAAGAGTTATTTGTCCAGCCCAGAAGGCAAAAAATGGACCAAACAACCCAGCATGTACCACTAAACATGGGACAATGGACACCTGATGCCTCAAAATGGCAGCTGTACATTAGTTGAAAGTTAATTGAAAAACTTTGAGGTGTACAATGTTATTACTATTATTATATTATTATTAATCATTGATTATCCTCTCCATGTTATGATGGTGTCTTATCTCAAGTGAAACTATTGAGTAGAAAGTGCCTCATGGTATTGTACAATATATTTCTAAACAGGATCATAATTATTATATATGTTTGCTGTATCTGTAATCAATATATTGTATATCATTTTGTAGTGTCACTGATCATTCAATATCCTATAGCAGACCTTACTAGAATAATCTGAAAATTTAGTACAGTACTACAGTACAGGACATGGTGTATTGGTAAACACATTAACCCACATGATACTGGCCAGTTTTGACCCCAACTCGTGCTCAGTTTATACTTTTTTCTTTTTGCACAAAGTGATTTACAACAATTTTCATTGTCGGTATTCTAGTTTTAATTGATTTATTGAGAAAAGAAATGTGAAAGTGGTATATTTTATTTTGCTGGATAAAACATGTACAGGTATATGTTTGGTCTGGTGTGGGGGATAAAATGTATACAAGTCAGAACAGTCTTAAAATACTTGGCGAATGTTGTAGGAGGTATTGTAGAATAAGATTAAGGAGGCAATCTATAGTGGGCAAATTGAATGCTTCTGTTTAAAGAAGATCTCTGACTCATATACTGAAATACCGTCGAATAGAAAACTTCACCAAAAATGTTCTTCCATCATCGTAATAATACCGTACTGTAATGTAAACAGTAGTCCCAGCACATGCATACTGTAACATGTAGCAATATATATAGACACAGCCCCTGTTGACTTCAAGTGCAACGAAGTTTATGGTACATGTTAGGACTTTGTCAGTAACAATATTGTAATCAGTGAAGTACAGTATTGATTTTGGGTGTAACCTTACTTGTCTGGGTCTTGGTATAGCTTGGACAAATCACATTAGCCTTCAAATTTGCCCTCACCAGATTATCCCCCTATAAATCACGGTTTGGTTGTTGGGAGAATATTTATATACAGTACCAGTATTGTTGCTCGGCCGTCATTGAACTGCCACATCTCTGTAAAAACTATATACAAGTTAAAATATCTGACACACGAAGGGAAACTTGGTGGTGAGCACAGCACAAACACAAAGGAGTGGAAATCGGTATTGAGGTTCGGTGAGGTGAAATCACACGAGAAATATTGAATATTAAAAGAGGATTCACACACTGTTGTTCTTCATCACGTTATTTTATGGTTATTGCATTAATCACATATACAGTATGTTTGCAGATGAAAGATGCTTGAAACAGATTGAAGTCTTGTGTACTGCAACTTCAAATGAGGCTGGTGAAGAAGATTGAATCATACAGTATTCTAATTACCGTACCTGTGATTGTATATTGAGTACCAGTTCTTAGTATGTTATTTTGCACAAGAATTATAAGCATATAAAAAACTTGAATAAAAATAATTCTTTTCAATTACAAATGTTATATTAATATCAAACCGCGCACAAGGAATGGAAATTGTTCGCACAGTAGATTCATTTTGATGGGCTTTGTCGAAATGAACCTTTAAACTAGAAAGATTTTTGTGCTAGTGTAACATAAAAAAAACTGTACTTCTCTAATGATACTTCTTTTGGGTATTATTAGCACTTGAAAAGTGTAAATAGGAAATATTTTGGAAGTATATTATGTATTCTCCGTAGGAGCACATGGTTTGTTCTTCCTTTCATAGGTCTGAAATACACTGTAGGCTACTATCACTGTAGCTTTAAGAAATCTCAACCCTAACCTTACAACTTTCACAGCATTTTGATTTACAGTACCCAGCATGAAATCTCATACAGTGATACCAGATTTCAGTCCCACTGTAAGACCATGTCACGTAGGATCATGCCAGGCTTCAACCCCCAGCAGGCACCACCACAAGGGGCGCTGCCGTAAACTCCTCTTGTTGCTGTACTGTGGGTGTGAAGGAGTAAAGGTGTGAGGGTAGCAGAGGATGTCCACCTTTCAGGAGTAAAGAGTCCAGCTCAGCCATGCCCCTGTGTAGGATATTGGCTGCCTCTGCTGGGAAGGTGTAGCCCTGTAGATGTTTGGGATACTTGGGTCTGCGAAAACGTCCCTCGGGGTACCTGTCCATCAGATGTGTGCTTTTAGTGGCAGCCTATAAGTATCTGTATTAACACAGTCCTTACATCTATCTGATTATCTACTATATTTCTGTTTCTACTTAATTACCTGTCACTTTTACACACATAGACTATTATACCCAAGGGTAACATTATATCAGCAAGAAATGTAACTGTGGTACCGGGTAAGACAGTCTAGCCTGCCGTAGTCAAGGGGCAGCCCGAGGAAGGTCATCAGTCGAATGGCCTCCTGCTCCAGACGATGCTGTGGGGCAGAGGGTTAGTTAGTAGGTTGGTAAAGACTAATACAGATACTGTAGTTGTTTGGGTGGATGTTTCTGATCATTAAATTTCATTAATGTAGGTTTAACTGCATAGTTAAAATAGGTGTGTAAGAGAGAATGAAAGAGAACTAACCTGGAGATGTTCGTAGTGGAGGACCAGAGTGTGAGTGTTGGGCAATGAGAGCCAGGCTGTGTACAGCTTCACCCACAACTCGGCTCGCTCAATTGTAAAGTTCGTCCACACTGATCCAAACAAACAAGGTGAGGGGACAGACAAGGGTAAATTAGTGGGTGAGGAGCATATCGGGATTATTGTAGATAATAGCCGTCATCATTTGTCACCAGGGTAGTCAGTCAACGTAACCAGTCCTCTCCTCTCGTAATATGTGAACTCGGGGAGTATCGATTATGAGAATGAAATACTTTACAGTATCATGAGTCGATACCAATCCAAACTGCTTCACACTTCATAAGAAGACTGACAACGCTGACTGTCACGTTTGCACCACTTACAACATTTAACACGACCATTTCATACACCTTAATAATACCAACTACTGTATTGCCACTATCACCTAATATTTTCTTTCATCATAAACCACTAATATCACAATACCACCTACACCAGCTACAACATCTACCACCACCATGAACAACCCACACCAGCAGACAGTCTGGGGAACTACTACAACAACAACAATCCACACCAGCACCTACTTGGCCCCCTGAAGAAGGCTGACGACGCGAAGCCAGTGTGTCCTGCAGCGTGGTAATGTCTGAGGGCCAGTATAGATTCCCAGGGACTTCTCAACAACACCACCACCTTCCTCACCCCGGGGCCAGGTAATAGAAACCGGAAGTCCCCACCACGATATAGTCCAGCCTTCACGTCTGTAGAAGCCAGGGAGAAGGACGGTGGGTTAGTTAGAATTTGTTAGTTGTGTTTAATGTTTCGTTTACGCTACCTCTATGCCAACTAGTCAGGCAGGGAAGGAAGGAAAGAGGAGTGTTTGAGTGGAGGGAAAAGGAAAGGGGAGGAAGAGTTCTGCACAACGTAACTCGAAAGAATACCTTTGGTCCTTTCCACTTGAAACTGTCTGTAAGACACGATGGACAAGGGCCCGATGTATTAGGAACCAACGTGTTCATTATCACACCTTTTACTCTAATTTTTATTGTACAGTCACGAACACTAATAAGTATACAGCTTTGGTTGAAGCTTTGAACAGTCCAATTCATCAACGAAGTAATTCCACTGGAGATCTTATTATGCATTTATTTACTGTCTCTAGGTATTCGAAGTACACCTGCATACTTATTAGTGCTCGTGACTGTACATCATAAGTTGGTTCGTGAGATAGAAACCGGTATCCATGAGTAAGAATGTAATATTTTTCTGATACACTGAGGGTTAAAAATTCTGTCCGGATCCGAGGCACAATATAATAAATCCCTTCTAATTATCAGCATGAAATGATTCGGGAGGAGTTGTGGGATCCGAGGTTGGTAAAGATTCAGGTTGTGTCTGCAATCAAGAAAGAATTATTATCCCCCAGTGTAGGCTACAGCAGCGGAGTGAAGGATGATGAGATTTAGTTTTGTATGTTCTGAAGAAATGTGTGCAGAGAGAGAGAGAGAGAGAGAGGGTGAGCGTGGGAGGAATGGGAAGAGGTGAGAGCCAGCTGACGAGTGGGCAGCCTAAAAGTCCAATTTTAGTTCGCAAAGATCAAATATTTGCGGACTGGCTTTCCTGGATGACCCCCTCTCCTCCTATCCCTCTGTTTCCTTACTCCAGTTTCCCTTCTTCTATTCTCAGCTGTGTCGTTCCTTTCTTCTCTTTTCCTAATGCCTTTCTTTCCTGTCCTCCGTTTTATTGTGCCTTTCCTTCCTTTCTTCATTTCTCTTCGTTTCATTCAACCATCTATCCATTAATCCTTCTTTCCCTTTTCTCTTTCTTTCCTCCATTCATTCCCCCATCCATTTGTCTGTCATTCCTTCTTTCCCTCCTTCCTTCCTTCCTTCTTTCTCTTCTTTCCTTCCTTCCTACGTTCCTTCCTTCCCTCCTTCTCGCTTTTCTTCACTTCCTTCACGCCTACCTTCATTTATTCTTTCTCTTCGTTCTTTCCTTCTTTCCTTCACGCCTTCCTTCATTCATTCTCTTCTTTCTTTCCTTCCTTCCTACGTTCCTTCCTTCTTTCCTTTCTTCCTACGTTCCTTCCTTCCTTCCTTCCTTCCTTCCTTTTCTAAACACAAGACATAATTACCAGACCGGTGTGGGTGAGACCAGCATGTAATTTCACTCTGATTTCAGGCCTTATGTTCTCTCTCTCTCTCTCTCTCTCTCTCTCTCTCTCTCTCTCTCTCTCTCTCTCTCTCTCTCTCTCTCTCTCTCTCACCTCCAATGTGTGCAAACAAACCATTCATACCGCTTGGAAATTTCTGCTCCCTTTCTCGCTTCACTTCCTCTCTCTCTCTCTCTCTCTCTCTCTCTCTCTCTCTCTCTCTCTCTCTCTCTCTCTCTCCACTTGGCCTTAATCACCCCCAGGCCCCAATTAGACTTTACCACCCCAAAGCTCATTTAATTACTGCCTGTGAGCCCGAGTGGGGAGGGAGGGGAGGGGAAGGAGGGGGTAAGTGATGAGGGGAAAGGAGCTAGGAAGGGATAGTGGTGGTGAATAATGGTGGAGAGGGGAGAGGGAAGGAAGGAATGAGGAGAGGGGAGGGGGAAGGAAAGAAGTAATGAGAGAGAGGGGAGAGGGAAGGAAGGAATGAGGGAGAGGGGAGGGGGAAGGAAGGAATGAGGGAGAGGGGAGGGGGAAGGAAGGAATGAGGGAGAGGGGAGGGGAAAGGAAGGAATGAGGGAGAGGGGAGGGGGAAGGAAGGAATGAGGGAGAAGGGATAGATTATAGGGGAGAGAGGAGGGGGAAGGAAGGAATGAGGGAGAGAGAGTGGATAATGTGGAGAGAGGATTCCAGTGAGTGTCGAGTGAAGGAAAGAAAGAAGAGGCAGTGGTGGTTAATGACTAGCCAGGGAAAAAAATTAAGGGACCCCATGATGTAGTGAGAAAATTGGAGGTTAGTGAGGTCCTTTAAACATTACCACGAAACAACCCCCCCAATACTGAAGAAGCTTGGTTCGTGGCATAGTCAGGTGGAATCAGAAGCCACCAAATCTTATACACGATCACAGGGTCCTTAGTTAATGGGGAGAGGGGAAGGAAAGGGAGAAAGAGTTGATATCACACCCCAATTTTGGACATTATTTCTATTTCCCTTCGTCAATATTCCTACCTATGTCTTCCTCTCTTTCCACCACAATATCACCTCAATTATTTACATTATATTTACCTTCCTTCCTCCCTCATCTTGCCTATGTCTTCCCCTCTTTCCACCCTCAATTATTTACATTATCGTTATCTCCCTTCCTCCCTCATCCTACCTATGTCTTCCCTCTTTCCACCACCAATATCCCCTCAACTATTTACATTATCTTTACCTCCCTTCCTCCCTCATCATCATGCCTACGTCTTCCCCTCTTTCCACCCTCAATATCACCTCAATTTTGTACATTATTATCATTCAACCCTCGTCCCCCCCTCCCATCCCCCTCTCCCTCCCACCTTCCTGCACCCTGCCTGCCACCCCAATCTCCCCCTTCCCCTTCCTTCCTTCCTTTCTTCCCTCCCCCACTCTCCCCTTTGCGTGTCACTCCACTTTTTAACTTGTCAAACTCAGCCTCTCCTACGCCATCCCTTCTTCCCCACCGGCGTTTCCCTCTTAATCAACTTTTAGAATTTTCTCTCCAATCACATTACCTTACTTTACTTACTTACTTACTTACGTCCCACTTCTCATTCTCCACACCCTCACCTTCCCCATCTACTATACATCTACCACCTCCCTACCCACCTTCCTAATTCCCCATCATCATCATCATCCCCATTATTAACCCAACTTCAACCACCAGTCCCTCCCTCCATCCCTTCCCCCTTACACTCCCATTTACATTATTACCATTACCTACTGTACTTTATATTTAATTAATTAAAGGTTTACTCTGTTGAGGGTATATAAGTTGGAGTGCCACTGAGATCCTACAAACTGTGTCACGAAACAGACGACCTTGAGGGGAAAATTTTGTGTTGGTAAATCTGGAGCAACTGAATCCGCCAAACTATATATATTCCAAGCAACAGAACACCACCATTATTTTTGTTCATCAGCTGGTCCTGTTTCCTGCATGGCATACTTTGGAGGAATCAAGGCAACTCCAATGTAACAAAAATGAATTAGCCCCCTTAATGTTATACTAATGAGGGATTTGTTTCCTGGGATTGTTTTTTTATTCTCTCTCTCTCTCTCTCTCTCTCTCTCTCTCTCTCTCTCTCTCTCTCTCTCTCTCTCTCTCTCTCTCTCTCTCTCTCTCTCTCTCTCTCCACACCAAACACCCCACTCTTTCTTCTCCTCCTTCTACTTTGGCCCCTTCATCACCCTCTTGTCCCATTCAGCCCTCTTTATCACCCCTCTCCTTCATTTCACTCTCCCTTCATCGTCACCTCTTTTGACCTCCCCTCCTCACTCACACCCAGAGAGAGAGAGAGAGAGAGAGAGAGAGAGAGAGAGAGAGAGAGAGAGAGGGAGAGAGAGAGAGAGAGAGAGGCAGGTAATGAACAGCTGTCTCTCCCAGTCCTTGATTACCTGCCTACCTGTGTGTGTGTGTGTGTGTGTTGGCTGAGGTTTTGGTGGTGGGTTGTGTTGGTAAGGGTGGTGGTGGGTTGTGTTGGTAAGGGTGGTGGTGGGTTGTGTTGGTAAGGGTGGTGGGTTGTGAAGGTAAGGGTGGTGGTGGGTTGTGTTGGTAAGGGTGGTGGGTTGTGTAGGTAAGGGTGGTGGGTTGTGTTGGTAAGGGTGGTGGTGGGTTGTGTTGGTAAGGGTGGTGGTGGGTTGTGTTGGTAAGGGTGGTGGTGGGTTGTGTTGGTAAGGGTGGTGGTGGGTTGTGTTGGTAAGGGTGGTGGGTTGTGTTGGTAAGGGTGGTGGGTTGTGTAGGTAAGGGTGGTGGGTTGTGTTGGTAAGGGTGGTGGGTTGTGTAGGTAAGGGTGGTGGGTTGTGAAGATAAGGGTGGTGGGTTGTGATGGTAAGGGTGGTGGGTTGTGTTGGTAAGGGTGGTGGGTTGTGTTGGTAAGGGTGGTGGTGGGTTGTGTTGGTAAGGGTGGTGGGTTGTGTTGGTAAGGGTGGTGGGTTGTGAAGGTAAGGGTGGTGGGTTGTGTAGGTAAGGGTGGTGGGTTGTGAAGGTAAGGGTGGTGGGTTGTGAAGGTAAGGGTGGTGGTGGGTTGTGAAGGTAAGGGTGGTGGGTTGTGTAAGTAAGGGTGGTGGTGGGTTGTGTTGGTAAGGGTGGTGGGTTGTGTTGGTAAGGTTGGTGGGTTGCGAAGGTAAGGGTGGTGGTGGGTTGTGAAGGTAAGGGTGGTGGGTTGTGAAGGTAAGGGTGGTGGGTTGTGAAGGTAAGGGTGGTGGGTTGTGAAGGTAAGGGCGGTGGTGGGTTGTGAAGGTAAGGGTGGTGGGTTGTGTAGGTAAGGGTGGTGGTGGGTTGTGATGGTAAGGGTGGGTTGACATGAGTATGCGTGGGTTGACATGAGTAAGGGCGAGTTAACATGAGTAAGGGTGGGTTGACATGAGTAACAGTGGTGAGTTGACATGAGTAAGGGCGGGTTGACATGAGTAAATGTGGTGAGTTGACATGAATAAGGGCGAGTTGACATGAGTAAGGGTGGTATGAGTAAGGGTGGGTTGACATGAGTAAGGATGAGTTGACATGAGTAATTAAATCCTGTTACTAGTCATTTTAAGGGGATAATATACTTTTAATAGATTGGAGCTCCTTGATTCCTCCAAAGTATGCCAGGAAACAGTCCCAGATGAAGAAAAATAATGATATCCTGTTGCCTGGAATAGTTTGGAGGAATCATATGCTCCAGATTTACCACCCAAAACAATGTGCTATATACCCCATTAATTAAATCATTCCTGAACTAAACTGGAGTACATTGAGTGAATTGGAAGGACTCTGATTCCTCCAAACTATACCAAGAAACAGATTCCCTATGAGTACCACTGAGGGTGCCTGTTTTCTGGTATAGTTAGGAGGAATCAGTAGCCTTCCAATTTGCCAACAACAGAATTTCCCTTTAATAAATATCCAGGTCTGCTTCGAGGATAAAAAAAAAAAAAATTATGATAAAAAAAAAAAACAGTTCGAGCAAGAATGAGACAGGATTTTAGACGTTCTAATTGGTTCACTGGTATGTCTGATGATTCGAAACTTCAACAAGACCTGGATACTTATATTGGCTCGTGACTGTACACTCGCACTCCAAAATATGTATCCAGGCTTGCTTCGAATAGCTTGATCGAGTATTCAAGTAAATATGAAATAGAATAAGCGTTGTAATTGGTTCACTAGTATGTCAGATGATTCGAAACTTCAACAAGACCTGGATACATATTTTGGCTCGTGACTGTACACATTGATTCACCTTCAGGTAGTAGTGGGAAGCTGTGTGTCTTCTGCAGGAGTGTGGTGCCCTGCCGATACCCATCTCTCTCGCCCCACAGTCCTGACGAAGTAAAGGGTAAAGATGTGATGAATAAGTTATGAATAAATGTTCGAAAAGGCTGAGTAAACAGATTGTGGATAAATGATGAATAAATGTTGTAAAGGGTAAAGATGTAATGAATAAGTCATGAATAAATGTTCGAAAAGGCTGAGTAAACTGATTGTGAATAAATTATGAATAAATGTTGTAAAAGGCTCAGTAAATTGTGAATAAATGACGAATAAATGTTGTAAAGGGTTGAGTAAATTGTGAATATATGATGAATAATTGTTGGAAAGGGTTGAATAAATTGTGAATAATTGATGAATAAATAATGATAATAATAATGATAATAATGATAATAATAATGATAATGATAATAATAATAATAATAATAATAATAATAATAATAATAATAATAATAATAATGATAATAATAATAAAAATAATAAAAACAATAATATTGATAATGATAATAATAATACAGTACATTATCCAACTAATAGATAATAATAATACCTGTACATTATCCTAACTCAATGACATCAGGCTAATTAAAGGTCAATAGTGATACCATAAGCACACCAATTGACCCCTTTTGTATATAGGTAATTAGAGCAATGTCCAGGGTCATTAGTGGGGATGAAAGTCGAGCCAGCAGGTTAATTGTATCTACATCGACACTTAGGCTTATAATTGGCCTATTTGGTATGTAGGCAGGTGGGTATTGTAATTATATATATTGCTCGTATGTGTGTTTGTCTCTTTCCTTCCTCTTTTTTAATTATATTTTATTGGTACATGATTATATTTTGACGATTGTGAAGTTGGGTACATTTTGGTGTAGGTGGATAACTATTATTTTGCGTTGGTTTGTTTTGATAAGGCGAGTCTGGATTGATTTGGGTTGATATCGGTTGATTTAAATTAGTATCGGTAAGTTGGTGATGGTTTGGGTAAATATTGGTCATGGATAGTAGTAGGCTATTTTTGGCTGATATCGGTGGGGTTGAGGTGGAAATAGCGTTTTGAGGGCTGGTTTTGGCTAGTACTAGTGGGTCTGAGTTGAAATATGATCTTTTGGGTTTATTTACGTTGGTACCAGTGGGTTTGGGGTAGAAGAATTGAAGGGTTTGGGTTCGTTGAGGTTGGTACTGATGGGTTTGGGTTTGTTTAGGTTACTAGGGGCGACCATCTGTTTATTCGTTGGGTTTGTGTTGGACGGTTTCAGTGTTGACAGGTGGTGCAGGGAAATTTCTCTGTTTTAGGGAATTTTGAAGTCCACACATAACAGAGAAATTATTATATAAAGATTGTTCAAGAATAAAAGGGAAATTTCTACCAGAGAAAATAAAAAGGGTATTTATTGAAAGAATTACCGTTTTGCAGCAGTGTTGCCAGATCCGGCTGGGTCCCAGTATTTTGTCCCAGTCATTTATTGTATTTTATCACGATTATTTCCCGGTAGTTTGCCCAGGTTAGGTTCCGGTAGTTTGCCCAGGTTAGGTCCCGGTAGTCTGATGCGGTCTAGGTTAGGTTAGGTCAGGTCAGGTAAGGTCAGGCTAATTTCAAAATGCCCCATTTGAATATGCCCTATCTTGTAAATGGGGCATTTGCGGTGAAAATGCCATAGAAGAAAATAGTCTTAGAATGGTCTAAAATAGTGGGTAATGAAGGTAGAAAAACCGTACGCAATAACGGTAATTCATTCAATATTTACCATAAAAAGACC
>JAWQEG010004083.1:0-17500 GCA_033782935.1 Petrolisthes cinctipes
ACAACACGTTTATGATTTTGCAGCACCTCATAATAATAATTGAGGGGGTTGCTTGAGTTGACATAAGGTGTTGTATGATTATAGTTTGATATGATGCTGATTTATTTGCACGATGGAAGGAAAGTGTCGGTGGTTATTTGATTGTGGCTGTACATTGGAGCACCTTTATTCCTTCAAAGTACAGTATGCCAGGAAACACGACCACCAGATGAACAATAATAATAATAATAATGGTGGTGGTGGTCTGTTGCTTGGAATAGTTTAGGGGAATCAGTTGCTCCAGATTTACCAGATGCCACCAGGTTTCATACACGATCTCAGGGTCCTTAAGGGGGTGTGGGAGTATGGGACAGGCTTGGGGGAGGGGGGGACTGGGGGGGTGTGGGAATAGGGGGACAGGCTTGGGGGAGGGGGGGACTGGGGGGGTGTGGGAGTATGGGACTGGCTTGGGGGAGGGGGGGACTGGGGGGGGTGCGGGAATAGGGGGACAGGCTTGGGGGAGGGGGGGGACTGGGGGGGGTGCGGGAATAGTGGGACAGGCTTGGGGAAGGGGGGGGACTGGGGGGGTGCGGGAATAGGGGGACAGGCTTGGGGTGGGTTGAAAGCCTGTAACCTATTCCCACACACCCCTAATCCCCCCACCCCCAAGCCTGTCCCCCTACTCCTATACCCCCCAAAAACCCCCCCCCCAAGCCTGTCCCCCTATTTCCGCACCCCCTTAATTAAGTGTTTTACAGTATATATCCTCCCTGCTACAGTACAGCCAAATCTGCACTACACCCTTCCATTACATATATACAGTAGTTGGTAGCATTCCAGTTCACCAACAAGAGAAGAAAAAGGTACAGTTCATTATAGCGAGGAAACAGCTAGGCAGTCAGTCAGTCCTATCTTCACTTGCTGTGTTGGATAAGATAGCTGTCAACTTATGCATCTGTACTAGCCTTACCTCTAACTATCAACAGACTAGTATTTTATTTATTATGGAGGGAAGTACTACCGAGATCCCAAAGTTTGAAGCATATGTCTTACAATATAATATAATAAGTATTTGGACTAATACCAAAAAGATGCACAATTGTCACAAGAAAATCTGGAAATTCTGGGTTAATATTTATATAACAAAGATGGCATATTATTATTATTATTATTATTTCCTTTCTTGTTTAATAAAAGCTCTAGTTCTGACCTTTTCAAAGTATATAGGTTATGTATGTACAGTCGCGGCACATAGTCCTTGATCAGGGTGTAAGGGAAAATCTGGTCAAGGATTATGTGCTGCGACTGTACACGATAAAAAAAAACTTGTGTTCGTTAAGTGTGTCATGGCAGAAATATTTTTATGATGGTGTGTACAGTACTTTATATTGGAGGCTATCGATTCCTCCCGACTATGCCAAGAAACAAATAAGAAGCTCGGTTTAAATGACATAATTAATACGATACCACTTTTTTTGATGGAAATGGAGGTTTGGCATTGTTTGGTGGAATAAGTAACCTCCCAAATACATGATAACTAACATCTTATGCCACTTAAATCTTTGGTCCCATTCCTGCTTAATTAAGGAGGTAGTATACTTTGGTACATTGGATGGAGTAGTGATTCCTCCAAAGTATACCAGGAAACAGGACCAGGTTAACGGGGTGCGGGAATAGGGGGACCAGGCTTGGGGTGGGGGGGGGTTTAGAGGGGTACGGGAGTAGGGGACAGACTTTGGGGGGGAGGTTAGGGGGTACGGGAGTAGGGGACAGACTTTGGGGGGGAGGTTAGGGGGGTGTGGGAGTAGGGGACAGACTTGGGGGGGGGGGGGTTAGGGGGGTGCGGGAGTAGGGGACAGACTTGGGGGGGGTAGGGTTAGGGGGGGTGCTGGAATAGGGGACAGGCTTTCTACCCACCCCAAGCCTGTCCCCCAAACCCCCCCCCCCCCCAGCCTGTCCCCTACTCCCGCACCCCCTTAACAAAAATAATGGTGTTCTGTTGCTTGGAATCATTCGCTCCAGATTTACCAACACTGTACAACCCCCTTAATTAACTCAGACTACGAACCACATACAGTACAGTGCAAGGTGATGACAACATTACAATAACCTAATGATGTTGTTGTTCTGTTACCTGACATGATTCAACACCTTAAAATCATTACTGTATTATCATTACGCGATTTTATGTTTGTGACCCCCATTCAAAATGTTAGAAATTCCCTGGTATCAACTACTCATTCTTGTCACCTTGTACAACACACACGTGACACAAGTACCCATTGTGTGTGTGTGTGTGTGTGTGTGTGTGTGTGTGTGTGTGTGTGTGTGTGTGTACATTTTTTATTAATACATTCAGCCTTTGTACACTTGGTTGTTATAGATAAGGTACTGTAATATTATTCTACACACAGAGAATACCGGTACCTTTTTTTTTGCACCTTGCATAGGATAGTTATTGTTGTGTCCATGTGACATAAGTTCGTCCTGTTCCCAGTAAAGACAAGACCATAAGTTACAGTGTTATTCTCAAGACATCTGTAAACATTTAACAGTTCAACTAACAACGCATGGGAAAGTCACAAGTAAAAAACGCGATAATCTGTGATAACGACGACCGCTGGGATGGCTTCAAAATGATAAGGTTATCCAAGCCACAGTGTTGAGTCATTGTCATTGCCTTGTACATACATGACACTTCTGGCATATGGCATCAGGTTATATTGGAGTTTATCATCTGCTGTGGAAATATTAAAGGACTACTGATGACTCCCAAATATGCCAGGAAAAGGACTAGTACAGGATAATTTGTGGGGGATTTATTTCATAGCATCATTGCTAGGAGGAATCACTAGCCCTCCAATATGACCACAACATATGCCCCTCTTATGAAGGTAGTACAGTGTTGGTAAATCTGGAGTGACTGATTCCTCCAAACTATTCCGAGCAACAGGCCACCATTATTTTTGTAATTGGATCACTGTTTCCTGGTATGTACTTTGGAAGGATCAAGGCACTCTTATAAGGTACCAAAAGTATTCTATCCCCTTAAAGGAAAACCTCTACAATACACTTGAATTTAAACTAGTACAGTATTATAAAAATAAACTGGGTCAGTAAAATATAGTATGAAATTTGCATAAAGTAATAACAAGATAATTTACACATCTACCATTACAATATAATACAGATACAGTACAGTAGATAAATTTGTGTTGCATAACTTCAAAATCCTATTACAAGTTACATACAGTATATAACTTGGGTATTAAAAATAGTTTCACCAAATAACTCCCCTAAATATAATACATCACATCCTCAGTTACTTGAAACAGTCATACAGTTGTCTCTAAAAGTTCCATTTCTCTCTAAAAGTTCCATTTCTCTCTTCTCCAATATTTATTAACACATTATACACACAGCAAATATTTGGTGATCAAAAAATGCAATTCAATCATAGTGGGATAAATTCATGGTATACAAAAACTAAACTTTTTTTTCCTCCTATCTATGGTTTGTATTGAGGGGAGATTCTCCTTTTTGGTGAATTGGAAGGTGTGTGATTCCTCCAAACTATGCCAATAAACAGATCCCCCTATTAGTACCTTTGAGGGCAACTGTTTCCTGGCACAGTTATTAGGAATCAGTAGCCTTCCAATTTGCCAACAAGAGAATCTCCCCTAAACCTTAATTTACACATGCGCGAATCAGCTCCCGAAGCCGTCACGAATAAATGAACTGTCATAAATCGGGGACCTGGGAGCCGAATTTTAGATTTTTATCTATTGCTACGACCTTCCGCAGGTGGTACTGTGGTGGACTTGTGGTGTACCACATATATTCCAGGGAAGACCCCAGATTCACCGGCGGTGCTGGGACAATTACTTTATATTGGTAATTTTAACGTTTTTTTTTCATCGGCAGTCATTGCACCCGTGGTTGCTGGGGGTTTATCTGCAGAATGTGTGGGTGCACTGGCTTACATAAAAATGACAATTTGGGTATATATTAGAAAATGTATAAACTTATCCCTATAAACACCGAGTGACTTCCCAAACAATTTAATGTTTCTGGGAATAATTACATGTGAACAATAAGGAAGCTATCCACTCTCACAAGGTTGCTGAAATATTCAATCGATACACAAAAACACAAAACATATTAAGAAATACAAGTGTCCGTGTTTTTTCTCTGAACGCATGCTCCATATAAATGTTAAGATAATATGTCCAAACTATAACATTTTACTCATGATTATCTAATCCCAGGGGATGCTCCCAAACCTACCACAGGTAAACCAGCGGCACATCTACAACTTACCAGCGACTTATCCCTGTCCCACCCCCGACATTAAACTATACAGTATACATTTTTTGAAATGTGTATGAATTTGTATGACGCTGGTATGTCGCCAGTATGACCCAAGATACAACAACAGTTCACCGGTGATGTTTCCGCAGTGTTTGCATGGTTGCGGGTGTATCACAACGGTTTTTTTTTGCCGGAGGTGCACCACAATGCCGGGGGAAGGCCTCACACCAGCCGTAGGTGCACCTGCAGTTCCTTTATAACTTTTTTTTACTCCACATCTGTTACAATGTTGGGATGCCCACCAACTTTTTGTGGCGCAACATGAACTGCCAGCGAAGCACCCGAATCGCCACGGAAAAACCCGAATAAGGACCCAAATAAGGATTTCATTTAAAAATGTTCTTCTTTGTAGCGGCGTCAGTAGATTATTCACTTTACAATGGCCTAATATGGAGAACTTAACTTAGATCATTTTTCCATTTTAGGCCATGCATGTGTAAACCTAGCTTTAAGATAATGAATGGTTGAAGGAAAAGAAAGTCGAGAACAACATCTGGGGTCGTATTCAAGAACATTCATAGTGCATACAATGGTGTGGTACCGGTATGATGGCTCCACAGACAAACAACAGAACCATCAAACTGTTACAGTACCACACTGCAGATATTCTTACATAGGGCTCATAGTGTCATATGTCATAATAGAAAAATAATCTGAAAAATTCAGATTGTCACAAAGGTCACAAATTTAAAGATCATAATTATAAGAAGCAACCATACAGAAATAATTTAAAGAAGCAACCATATAAAAATAATTCTATGTCGTAATGGAAGAACAATCAGAAAAATTCATTGGACAAGGCAGTCGCTGATTTCAGGAGGAACAATGCAACGAAGAACATAATTATAAGAATCAACCATACAGTAGCATACATGGATTTACTACAAGGAAGGAGGGAGGGAGGGAAGAGATAAGAATACAGTATCACCCAAGTTGTGTAAGAGGAGCACAAGAATTACTGTATATTAAAAGACCTGGTTGTATAAACAAACACTCACAACATTCACACAATTTATTCTCTATTATAAACTTTTGAGAATGATGTTGCATGTACAGTTATGGAGTCAAATAAAAAAACTATTGTGACACACACCTCTCCTAAACTGTTCTGTTATCTCTTGTAATGAAAAATGCCTGGGACGCCACTAACTCTGACGTTGGTTTACTATACAGTCATCGTCATCAAGCACCAACCACTACTACCATAGTTTTTAGAATGGTATGCAATAACATTCAAGGTGTTAACAATAGTGTGGTATTGGTGTGTTGGCTCCATAGACAAACAATACAGTCATCATACTGTTACCACACCATCGTCAAAGTCACAAATGTTCTTGCATACGGCCATTAGATTGACTCGCCTTACATTACTGAATTTAGGTGCAGGTTTTTTCTTTTATTAGTTTTAGAGTATATTGCAATAGTCATTTGTATCATTCAAGGAGGTAAGAGTCAATTTACATGTAATACCTTCAAAACATAGTCCTTTCTAAAAATCATAAGAGTGAATAATATATCTCCAGCCCTGAAAATTTGATATGTTTTTTTATTTACAATCAGATAGAGAAATAAATATAGCTATACAGTCCTGTACTTCTATCTATCTATCTATAGCTCTGACGCCTCGTTCCCTCTGGGAACTCTCCCCAAGGAGATGGCCACGACACAAGTCTCCAGTTTTCCCTGTTGCAACACTCCCTCCTTACTTGGTCAAACTCTCCTCTGCCCCTCAAGTTTCTTTCCCTCACATACTCTTCCACTTTGTTCTCCCATCTGACCAGTGGTCTGCCTCTCACACCAGGTGCCACGACTTCACTTCCATACACCTTCTTTGCAAACTCCACATCTTGCATTCTCTCCACACGTACGTTCGTGGTCAATAATTATCATCCACAATTTGCTGTCTTATGTTTATCATGCTCAAATGATATTATTGTTTTTAAGTTGTGCGTAGCTGCTTCTAGTAAAGTAAAAGATGGTACTTAACCAATTTACTGGAAAGTTTAACAGCAAAGGAACAGAGGGAAGCTGTCAAACTCTTATGTGAGTTACCCCTATATGGATGATTAATTTTGACCACGACTGTACTTGTGTTACACTTGAGAACCTTGTCATCGTGTATGAAAATTGGAGGCTTTTGATTCCTCCAGACTATGCCACGAAACAAGCTCCTTCCATATAGGTGGTGTTTTGTGGCAATATTACAAGGACTCATTTAGCTCCGATTTGCTGACTAAATCAAAATGTCTCTTAATGGTTTTCACACCTAAAGAAAACTGTACAGACATAACAACATTAATAATTACTGTACAGCAGAAAATAATAAATATTTTGTAATATAAGATTCACACTATGCACACATACAGTATTTACATTTTACAGGGATAACAAAGACACTGCGGTCACATTGTACAGTTTCTGTCCAAAATTCTTTGAAAACAACGGCTGAAAACGCTCATATTATTTAAACTTTACAATCAGATGGTTTTTCTTATTGGAAGGAACATCCAAAACATTTAGAGGTTTAGTCAAAATATTTCAGCTAACTAATACACAGCTGTACCTGTATATTATATCCTAAAGGAGATTGTCTTGATGGTAAATTGGAAGGCTACTGATTCCTCCTAACTATGCCAGAAAATAGATGCCGTCAATGGTACTAATAGGGGATCTGTTTGGTGGTGTAGGTTGGAGGAATCAGACACCTTCTGATTCACCAACAAAATAATCTCCCCTTATATACTTTACACAGTATCAAAGTGTCAGTGTCCTTCAGTTCACTGGTAACATCACAGGTTCTTTACAATTATAGAAGTAAATCCATGTCCTTGGAAGTTCAGTATGACACCAAACAGAGATATTAAAGACAAAAAATATATTGAAAAGATACAAAAGTATTGAACACATGAAACATTTGACATCACATATTCTTAAAATATTCTATCAATTTTGAAGCAAACGAATAAAAATTTCAAATGAAAACAAACGCCAAGTAAAACTGTCCAAGTTAAAGCAATGTTCAGAAGCAAAACACATAAATCCCATGAGAAAACAAACGCCAGGTAATTCAAGTCCAAGTTGTGTGATAATAAAGCATATAAAAATCTTAGTAGAAAACAATCACCATGATTTGAAATCAGCACTATGTTCCTATATTTAATAATCTACATATAATTTCATCTTTATCAGCAGTAACATGACGATCCCTCAGCTCCTCCATTGCTGGTCTCCCGACTGACAGACAGTATATCTGCTCTGTGTAGGTCCTGTGAGGGGAACTGTTGAGGGCTGGGAGTCATCATGGGTTTGCTGGCCTTCAGTTTATGTGCTAGCGTCATGAATATAGATTCGACGTGATCGCAGTCATTGTCGTTCTTGGCGGACGTTTCGAATAGCTGGAAGTAATATTTGTGTAAGCTTATAATATGACCAGACTTCTCTCCATGTAAACAAATATTTATTTCATTACCTTAACAGGAGCAACACTACTACAGTACTGTAAACTGAGACCAATTCATATACTGTACATTACTTGTTCACAAGGTCACATTCAGGTGTAATTTAGGTGAGGTGTAAATAATCTAAGCTTCAAAACAGTTGACTGTGGATCTACTACATACTTAAACTTACAAACCTACCAATAGCTTTCAATCCTTACATAGGGTAAACAGTTATGAAAGAATGGGTTTCATTTATGATACCATTCTGTAAAATTTTGTAAGTATGTATGGTATATCATAAAATAATTACAGAGAAAGAGATAGACAGTATAGCAGTATTACTATTCCTTACAGGCATACAGTGGAGATCAGCAAACCTCTGGGCAACATTAGTGGGAACAGCAAACTCTCCTTTACAGTCACACTTGTTACCCACTAGAATTCTGGGTACGTTGTCGATCATCATGTGTCTGTAACATTCGTCTATCCATAATGGCAGAGACTGAAAAAAAAGAAGGTTATATTAGAGTACTGGAGGGATTTCTTGTGAAAGTTGACTATGTATAATGTACCCCAAGTTTTATGCAACAGAGTTTATCCTTTAAATGATTGGAGATTTCAGTGAAAAAATACAGCAGGCGTTGCTTACACAGTACAGTAGGCTAAGGAACAAACATGGTGGAGTAATAAGTGTTTTGGGTTAGTTGAGGTTTACCACTTGCCATCAACAGTTTTACAGTTGGCAGGAACCAAATGCCTCTAATGTACCCACACTTTACCTTTTTAACAGCATAAATTTGAGTCCTACAGACCCATGTTTGAGTCACAACCATACCTCTCTGGTCTTGTATACATTCTTCATTAAGGGGGTGCGGGAATAGGGGGACAGGCTTGGGGGGGGGGGGTTGGGGGGTGCGGGAATAGGGGGACAGGCTTGGGGGGAGTTTGGGGGGTGCGGGAATAGGGGGACAGGCTTCGGGGGGGTTTGTGGGTGCGGAAATAGGGGGACAGGCTTGGGGGGGGTGCGGGAATAGGGGGACAGGCTTGGGGGAGGGGTTTGGTGGGTGCGGGAATAGGGGGACAGGCTTGGGGGGTGCGGGAATAGGGGGACAGGCTTGGGGGGTGCGGGAATAGAGGGACAGGCTTGGGGGGTGTTGGAATAGGGGGACAGGCTTGGGGGGTGCGGGAATAGGGGGACAGGCTTGGGGGGTGCGGGAATAGGGGGACAGGCTTGGGGGGTGCAGGAATAGGGGGACAGGCTTGGGGGAGGGGTTTGGTGGGTGCGGGAATAGGGGGACAGGCTTGGGGGGTGCGGGAATAGGGGGACAGGCTTGGGGGGTGCGGGAATAGGGGGACAGGCTTGGGGGGTGCGGGAATAAGGGGACAGGCTTGGGGGTGCAGGAATAGGGGGACAGGCTTGGGGGGAGGGGGGTTTGGGAATAGGGGGACAGGCTTGGGGGGGGCTTGGGGGGTGCGGGAATAGGGGGACAGGCTTGGGAGGGGGTTTGTGGGTGCGGAAATAGGGGGACAGGCTTGGGGGGGTGCGGGAATAGGGGGACAGGCTTGGGAGGTGTGGGAATAGGGGGACAGGCTTGGGGGGTGCGGGAATAAGGGGACAGGCTTGGGGGTGCAGGAATAGGGGGACAGGCTTGGGGGGAGGGGGGTTGGGGGGTGCGGGAATAGGGGGACAGGCTTGGGGGGGGCTTGGGGGGTGCGGGAATAGGGGGGGGTTTGTGGGTGCGGAAATAGGGGGACAGGCTTGGGGGGGGTTTGGGGGTGCGAGAATAGGGGGACAGGCTTGGGGGAGGGGTTTGGGGGGTGCGGGAATAGGGGGACAGGCTTGGGGGGGGGGTGCAGGAATAGGGGGACAGGCTTGGGGGGGGTTTCGGGGGTACGGGAATAGGGGAACAGGCTTGGGAGGGGGGGGTGCGGGGGGTGTGGGAATAGGTGAACAGGCTTGGGGGGGTTTGGGGGGTGCGGGAATAGGGGGACAGGCTTGGGGGGGTTTGGGGGTGCGGGAATAGGGGGACAGGCTTGGGGGGGTTTGGGGGTGCGGGAATAGGGGAACAGGCTGGGGGGCGGGGGTTTGGGGGGTGTGGGAATAGGGGGACAGGCTTGGGGTGGGTAGAAAGCCTGTCCCCTATTCCCACACCTCCCAACCCCCAGCCTGTCCCCCTATTCCTGCACCCCCCAAAGCCTGTCCCCCCTATTCCCGCACCCCCTTAAGGTACAGTAGGGGAGGCGGTGGCAGAGTGGATAAAGAGACTGACTGCAAACGTCTAGGACCCGGGTTCGAATCCACGAGAAAACGTCTGGGATTTTTCTGAGGTGAACGGGGTCTAGCTGTTCGTCAATTATCCTGGCTACGCCGACACGTCAAGAAAATACCCCCTACATCGTCATCAACTCACAACATAGAAGATGCCAGACCATATTCCAAGATGCTGTGAGTGACGGTGTAGCTGCTCTCCCCTGATAGTGACGTGTATAAATAAGGTGTCGTCATCTAGTGGGACAGAAGAGAAGCTACGGCATCAACATCACCACGAAGCTCCACTGTCTCATCTAGTGCGACACCCAATAATCTCGGGGCCTCGCAAGAGTCACGGGCTACTGATAGCCTACAGCCCCGAGGTTGAGGTATAGAAGAAAAAAAAAAAAAAAAAAAAAAAAAAAAAAAAAAAAAAACAGTAGGTCCTCAATATAAGATGAATAGGCTACATTTAATAATATATTTTTAACATTGGCACAGTAAATCACTTAAAGCAAATTATCTTTATTTATTTTATTTAATAATGATAAGTAAAAAAATAGGCATAGAAGGTTTCAGTAGCATTAAAAAAAAAAAAAAAAAAAAAAAAAAAAAAAAAAAAATCTTTCTTAACGGTCCTTTAGTCTGTATATAATAGTAAGTGTATAATGAGGTGATGGATACAAGTGCCGGTATTTATTCACAGTATAAGCAATCACAAGGCAAGTCTGGGGAACTACAACAACAACAACAACAACAACAACAACAACAACAACAACAACAAGGCAAGCATCTCACCTCAAAAGACTGCATCCTAGTGACATCATAGACGAAGACGACGGCGTCAACGTTGCGATAATAGTGTTGCACCATGGATCGTCTGAAGCGTTCCTGACCGGCTGTATCCCATAACTGTAACTGCAACACAACACGGACCAAAACTATAAATTATTGTGTTTCTCCATATATAATGTCTGGCCGTGTCCCATAACTGTAACTGCAACACAACACCCACCAAAACTATAAATTATTGTGTTTCTCCATATATAATGTCCGGCCATGTCCCATAACTGTAACTGCAACACAACACAACACAGACCAAAACTATAAATTATTGTGTTTCTCCATTAGTAATGTCCGGCCGTGTCCATTAACTGTAACACAACACAACACGGACCAAACCTTATTATTGTGTTTCTCCATAGGTAATGTCCAGTATCACTTCACGTTTGTCCAAGTTTATATATAAATTAAGACTGTTACTTAAGGTGGTAATTCGCTTTTGTTACATTGGAGTGCCTTGATTCCTCCAAAGTATGCTAGGAAACAGAACCAGAAGAGCAAAAATAATGGTGTTCTGTTGTTGCTTGGAATAGTTTGGAGGATTCAGTTGCTCCAAATTTACCAACACCGAATTTCCTCCGTAAGGGGGTGCAGGAATAGGGGGACAGGCTTGGGGTAGGTAAAAAACCTGTCCCCTATTCCTTCCTGCACCCCCCTACCCTCCCCCCCCCCAAGCCTGTCCCCCTACTCCCGCAACCCCCTAAGCCACCATCAAGCCTGTCCCCCTACTCCCACACCCCCCAAAACCCCCGCAAGCCTGTCCCCAACTCCCGCACCCCCCTAAACCCCCCCCCCAAGCCTGTCCCCCTATTCCCGCACCCCCTTAATGGTTGCAGTACATCTTTTATATATATTTTTTTTTAATTTATTTCAAGCACTGCCAATATACCTACTTTACAATCTTTATCTACTTTACCGGTACAGTTGGGGAATAATGTATCTGAACACTATTGGTGGCTTCTGGCAACATCCCCAAAAGTAAACACATCAATGAGAGAAAGTATTTATGAATTGAAGGAAAACTTTTATTTCACTGTCTGTGGTTGGTCGACGTCACCCAATATCAGTTATCCTTATGTAGTAATGAATAAATTTTGTCCAGTACTAACGTGTTTATCACTGACATTGTTACCAGAAGTCGTCAACGGTGTCCAGATACTTTGTTCCGCAACTGTACATCAGGGATTATGTTACTAAAGTATAATTATGAAAACGTACCATAATTTCTTCCCTGTCGATGCATATTTTCCTCTCCCTAAAATCTACTCCTATTGTTGCTTCAGTCCGCTCAGGAAAGTGACCCCCACAGAATCTATGAGGGAGAAAAATCTGTGTGTTTTACTGTCCAGTCGGCGGCAAAAAGTCGTGTCGCCTCACTTGTTTCACCGAGGCACGCGATGTTCATAGACTCGAGATTATTAGGTGTAGAAAACGTGTGTATTTCTCGAGTCCATAAACACTGCATGTCTAGGTGAAGCAGGTGAGGCGACAGGACTTTTGCTGCCGACTGTACATACAAAAACTACTGTAATGTATGTATGTATATCCATAATGTATTTTCAGATAATATTTCATGATAAAAGTCTGCAAACCTGAGCCACACTGACTAAACCAGACCAAAATTTACTTACCTAAAGGTGAGACACGTTTTGCCAACACTACTATCACCAATGACGATGATTTTAAATGTTTTCTGCTTGCGATCTGTGAGACGAGAGCTGCTTGGGGCGAAGGTACGAGGCTTTGAAGTACCAGCACTCATCTTGTGTCTGTGTCCCTAAAGAGGAAAGAAGTAGTAGGTAAGAGCAGAGAACAACAACAACAACACTGATTGATCTTTATGTGACGGTAGTTTGCCCAGGTTAGGTCCCGGTAGTTTGCACAGGTTAGGTCCCGGTAGTTTGCACAGGTTAGGTCCCGGTAGTTTGCACAGGTTAGGTCCTGGTAGTTTGCACAGGTTAGGTCCCGGTAGTTTGCCCAGGTTAGGTCCCGGTAGTTTGCCCAGGAGGTCCCGGTAGTTTGCACAGGTTAGGTCCCGGTAGTTTGCACAGGTTAGGTCCCGGTAGTTTGCACAGGTTAGGTCCCGGTAGGTTAGGTTAGGTTAGGTCAGGTAAGGTCAGGCTAATTTCAAAATGCCCCATTTGAATATGCTAGCTTTCTAAACACGAAAAAAAAAAAGGAGAACAAGGACATGATGACAATATTAAACTCCCTATAATTTTATCACATCTTATCCTTATTTATCACTTTAAACACTTAAATATAACCAGACAGACAGACAGACAGCCTTCCCGAGTAGATAATAATATAATAGTAGTACTTCCTCAATAATTAAAACTTATTACCTAGCTTTCTAAACACGGGAAAAAAAAGAAGAACAAGGACATGATGATATTTAATTCTCTATAATAATTTAATAATATCTAATCCTTATTTATCTCTTTAAACACTTTAATAATATGACCAGACAAAACATCCTTCCCTAGTGGATAATAATATAATAGTTAATTAATAGAATAATTATTAAGGACATGATGATGACGATATTATAATTTTATCCTATTTTATCCTTATTTATCACTTTAAACACTTTAATATCAACATAATTTAATAGTTAGTTAGTTTATCAGTTTATCAGCTACTTATATCAATCATTATATCATCATTATAGGCCTACAGAAGGTAAATTAATAATAATAATAATAATAACAATAATATTACATGGGTGTCTCTGACGTGGTGGTTAGTGACAGCTGTTGTTGTTGTTGTTGTTGACTTGGTGTTGTAATGTTTGTGTTCTGTTGATAACTTGGTAAAATTATTATTATTTCAAAAACGTATTTATTTCTTACCTAAAGTATCCATTTCAGTATATTTTAATACATAAAAACACTTAATATAGTACTAAATCTTTTGTTGTTGTAATAATTGTGTTCTGTTGGTAACTTGGTAAAATTATTATTATTTAAAAAACGTATTTATTTCTTACCCTAAAGTATCCATTCTATTATATTTTAATACATAAAAACACTTAATATTGTACTAAATCTGTTGTTGTTGTTGTTGTTGTTGTTGTAATGTTTGTGTTCTGTTGGTAACTTGGTAAAATTATTAGAGTAGAATGTTTCAATGTATCCACAAATTTTCAAAAACGTATAATTTCAGACCTAAAAGTATCCATTCCAGATTTTAATCAATAAAAACATTTAATATAGTACTAAATAATACTATATCTGTTGGTAACTTGGTAAAACTAATAATAAAATGTATCCACAAATGTTAACAAAAAACGTATCATTTCGTACCTAAAAGTATCCATTCCAGCAGATTTTAATTAATAAAAACACATTTAATATACCACCACAACATCTTCACTACCCACCAACACATCTTCATTACCCCCCTACCACCACCACATCTTCACTACCGACCAACACACATCTTCACTCCCCACCAACACACATCTTCACTCCCCACCAACACATCTTCACTCCCCACCAACACACATCTTCACTCCCCACCAACACATCTTCACTACCCACCAACACACATCTTCACTCCCCACCAACACATTTTCACTACCCACCAACACATCTTCACTCCCCACCAACACATCTTCACTACCCACCACCAACACAAACGCACATCTTCACTACCCACCAACACATCTTCACTATTGGGGGGTGTGGGAATAGGGGGATATGATTTCTACCCACCCCAAGCCTGTCCCCCTATTCCCGCACCCCCCCAAACCCCCCCCCCCAAGCCTGTCCCCTACCCCCGCAACCCCTTAACTATAACAATTTTAATATAGTCACATAATCCTATTCCAGGTTGGCTATAAAAGTTTCTATGCAATGTAAAACGTGAAGAAATAAATAGACTAGAACAACTACTTATTATTATTACTTCACCAAGCCACTAAAACATATCATATTCAGTCAGTTCTCTCAGTCAAAGAATTAGTCATTGAAATATATAAATAATTCCACCAACTAACTAACTAACTAATATATTATCATTCAATCAACAGTCCACTATTTGTTAATTTACATATAATTATGATGATGTCTACCCACCACACTTGTTGGATAAAACGCCACGTAGATAAAAAGATCCTAAATTATATGAGTACCCAAGTGGTGTTAGCGGAACCTTTGAGCACTATGGGAGATACACGAGTGGCTAATATTCTCCTCATGTTGAAGGAAGAGTCATTGGAGTTGTGTATCAATCTGGATATACTCTGTTGGGGTTATGTTACTTGGTTTAATCAAGGTGAGGCTAAGCACACTCCACCCACCGATTTCTCCATTGACGATATTATGTTTATGGAATTGAAGGATGTGTGGATGGTGTTGAAGCTGATGGATAACACACCACCATTACAACAACAACAACAACAACAACAACAGCAACAGCAACAACAACAACAACAGCAACAGCAACAACAGCAACAACAGCAGCAACAGCAACAACAACAACAACAACAACAGCAACAACAACAACAACAACAACAACAGCAACAACAACAACAACAGCAACAGCAACAGCAACAGCAACAACAAGAAGTGTATGCTGCATTCAATGTGGGACGTGAAGGTTGGTGTGTGCTGACTGCTGACCTACACACACTCATCCAAGTCCTTCTCGATCACAACATGAGCACTGAACATATACAAGAGCTGAGTCAGAGTGAGGCCAACAGCAGTAGTAGTAGTAGTAGTAGTAGTAGTAGTAGTAGTAGTAGTAGTAGTAGTAGTAGTAGTGGTAGTAGTAGTAGTAGTAGTAGTAGTAGTAGTAGTAGTAGTAGTAGTAGTAGTAGTAGTAGTAGTAGTAGTAGTAGTGGTAGTGGTAGTAGTAGTAGTAGTAGTAGTAGTAGTAGTAGTAGTAGCAGTAGTAGTAGTAGTAGTAGTAGTGGTAGTAGTAGTAGTAGTAGTAGGTGTGATGGTGGTCAGGATGGCAATGTCAACATGTTAGTACCAAGGACGAAGGCTGGGTGTTTATTCCCTCCCATTATTCATAGGAACGATCCTCGTGTCACCTATATATACAATTACCTATTACTTGATAACCACGACTGCAATATTTACGCTGGATACAACTCAAAGACCCAGAAGCACTTTTTAAAGGTAGGTGTGTGGCAGTGGTCAACACATTACATTTATCCCATAGATATCAAGGAGCGTGACGCTAGGATCTACTTGATGGCTATTAGACCCACAATGAAAAAAGTGGGAATATCAACAGTGAACGAGTTTCTGAGGAATTTCACCCATGTCTACCCTATAAGGTGGGAAGAAGCAGTGGAGTTGTTGTTTGGGGGATTATTGTCACTAAGACGAATGTCGTTTTATCAAGTGCGTCTGCTGCCCCAGTCCTATTTCAGACAACAAGCACCTCCCAGGATATAGCAACTCATCTGTCACACACAAAAATACTCACTCACCATTTAAAGAACATGACACACACACACACACACACATACACACTACCTCATGAACACCATCTCATGTTTACTGATGATGGAAAGGTACAAAGAACAATTAAAAATGAACACTGCTGTAAAATGTTACTTGAACAAACTGCATGGTAAACTGGAGTAATAAATGGCAGATGGAGTTTAATGAAGATATGTTAATACATGTTATTATGTTTGGAAGAAGTGAGAGAAAACCAAATTGGCAGTTGAGGCTTGGAAAGAAAATATTAAAAGAAGCAGAGAAAGATAAAGATTTAGGGGTAACGATAAATAAGAAATTAACACCAGAGGATTATATAAATGAAAAAGTGAGAAAAATTTATACATTGTTAACAAATATGAGAGTGGCCTTCACTTATATAGACGAAGAAATAGTCAACAATATATTCACATCCTATATAAGTCCTACTTTGGAATATGCTGCAGTAGTAGGGAACCCACATTTAAAAACATATCACCAAATTCGAAAAAGTACAAAGGTCAGCAACAAGATGGTTACCAAGTGTATATAAGTGTGTTGGTTGTGTTTCCTGACATATAGTTTGGAGGAATCAAGGCATTATAATATTACCAACAATGTACTGGACATAATGGACCTTGGGGGTGAGGGTAATTTATATGCAAATGTAAATAACCTCAAGAGGTTACTTACTACTATTCCAAACTATGTATATATGTATGTACGTACTACGTGCAGTATGTGGTAATAATAATAATAATAATAATAATAATAATAATAATGAGTGGTGTATTCTTGAGTTTCATCCAACTTTTGATATAACAATAAGTACCAAAAATACAATAACTATTTTAAGTGAACTGTCCAGGGGGACTGACTTTATTCTCTGTGTATACTAGCCATCCCCTACAGGACTAACATAAACATTGTTGTAGGATCTGGTTACTTTCTAGTGGATTGTAGGTGTATTACAACTGTAGACTCTTATATTCCACTGGTGTGTGGACCACCAGTATACAGGGTGTGTATTATACCTTTGTATACAGCAGTGTAAACTCCCACACAGAGGGTGTATTATACCTTTGTATACAGCAGTGTAAACTCCCACACAGGGTGTGTATTATACCTTTGTATACAGCAGTGTAAACTCCCACACAGAGGGTGTATTATACCTT
>JAWQEG010004083.1:22500-45000 GCA_033782935.1 Petrolisthes cinctipes
ATTATCCTGACCTAACCTGGATCTCAGCAGACTACCGGGACCCTAACTGGGGCAAACTACCGGGACAACCGGATGTGGCAACACTGCTATAGAATGGCAATATTGTAAATAAATACCTTTACTTGTTTTACTTTTCTATCCAGCCTCTTCGGGGGGGGGAGGGGGCAGTCAAACATGGTCAGAATGCAGTACCACACTTGTAATTACAACAAATCAAAATAAGGAATGATAGATTATTCAAAAACACGTTGAGTAAAATATTTTGTTATACCGGTAACTTTACGATAACTATTTTCAGCCGTAAAAGTGAATTTTATCACGTTTGTGAACTTATTGATAATCCTGATTACATGATATATTTACACAGTCCGAGAGTAAAATAATGGCCGGGGTGAATACGTGACATGAATTTTGTGTATGGCAGAAAAGTCTTTGCCCATATTGTAGTTTAGATAAGAGAGGTGTGATGGATTTATTATGCAAGATAGGATTGACAATTTATAGCAGTAACTTGATCTGTTGAAGAGAATTTTGAAGCTGGAAGTTGGTTTGGATATACCGTACCATATAATTATTGATGAAATGACAGAAAAAATTGTAAGAATAATCCCACACCAGGTTTTATGTAATATTACCTAAATATTGGCAGCATTTGACTTTGTACAGGTAATAAGTACACAAGTAAATATGGAACAAATTTCTAGTTTTTAAGTTGTTATCCAGATTACACATCAACCATTAGTTTGGAAGTAGATGTGATGTGTGTGATTAATGATTTCCTATTTTTTCCCCACAGAAATCCTACGAACAGAAGCAATACAGAAATGGGCTGAAATTTGCAAAGCAAATTCTTGCCAGTTTCCCAGAACATGGAGGTAAGTGTTCTTTATTTTGTTTATATTACTGTAGTTCATTACTGTATTCTATAATCAGTTCCAAAGGATTGTTATTGGTATAATGTTGGTGGTAATGGCGTGTGTACTGGTATTTCATGTAGATATGTAAAATTAAAGTACTGTAGTAGTATTTAAGAAGAGCCACATATTTTCGTTGGTGATTCTTTTTGCATTGTGAAGTCAATTCCCAGTAAGTAAAGTCAGGCTAACTCTGGAACATATAGATACACTCGACCCTCAAATTACCGGACCTATCATTTAACGGACATTTTTTGATACCGGACAATCGTTACACATCAGACAGAAAGTCCGTTACTTGAAAATTTTGTCCGCACTAGGTGGCAGTGTGGCGTTCCCACCCAACACACAAGTACCCTGTCAGGCGTGCACAGGCTCACGGCGTCAGTGATAGTCAGTTGTTCAATCAGTCAGCTGATATTTATTTAAAAAATATTTAATACAAACTCAGAAAATGTGTGTGTCTGTACTGTATGAGAAAAACTCAAGGACTATTGGTGAAAACTGAACAATATTTTGTGTGCCGTTAGCCCCCCCCCCCAACCTTCTTTACACTTACGTTTAAGCCTAACCCCTTTATAGCTAACAACCTCTCAATGGACATTGTAATTGCATTTAACATGAGTTTTGAATTACTGTATTGTATTTTGTATGTACACTCTCCCAAAAAAGTATCGGCATTGCTGGCTAGATCCTGCTGAGAAAAGATCGAAGCTACATGTATGACTGTACTGTGGGGTTGGTATTCCTGCTGGTAATGAGTTGACTCTCGTTTCTGTACTAACGTGAAATCCTCTAGCATACATAATTCATACATTAGGTAAGTCGTGGAGTAACAGTTGTGACTTCATTTTTAAAGATATATGTTATGTGACTTTAATGATTGATGGTTTTGGGGGAAGAGGAATTTACTGAATTATTGAATATAATGAGTATGATAACCCAGAAAATAAAGTTACCAAATCGGATTTTAACCAAAAAGGAATCTTTGAATAGATTTGCTGTAACTGTAGTATTTTGTTTTGAATATAATGCAGTTATAGCATAGGGTAAGATTAAGTAGGCTTATGCTTTTTCGTTTCATACTTAAAAATAAAATAAATAAAAAGAAAGATAGCGGTATATACCATTCGGCAACTACGGTTTGGATTAGCTGAGTTTTCAGCATTAGAAAGGGGCAAATCTTATGATAATATTTTAAATTTCTCTAATAGGTAAAGAAATGCGAATATGTTTCGATTTGCATCCACTATAATTTCTCTGACTCGTGAAGCAATACGAATATGTATAATTGGCAACTGATTGGCAGGAATACCACTATCTATAAGGTTTCAAAGTAATGTACCGTAATGCTACGATTATTGTCGTTTTCGTTCATTCGGTAAAATGCCGATACTTTTTTGGGAGAGTGTACAGTACAGTATTAATTCCAATTTATCCCCTAGATCACGTCAATTTTCCAGTAACAGAGAAGGTTAACGCCCTTTTTGTCAGTTAAATTGAATGTTGAGTATAATAATAATTTAATGTGTTATTTCCTTGTTTTACCCTTCAATCCAGCCTCTTTGACATGGTCAAAATACACTGTTGCACTTATGTTTCAACATGGTGTAGGTCCAACTCAGCCCAATGCTAACTTGGACCATCTTTAATTTCCCACTCTGGCCATCCTCACCAAACAACTTCGGCCACCACCTCAGTTTTTCATACCAACTAACCATCTTCAACCACCAACTTCGGTTATGCTTCATACTAACTCAGACCATCTTCAACAACAAACACAGACCATTTTTTATAATTAAGCTTCTTTAACTTGAAGGTTAGATACACACACACACACAATATCAGTGAAATTAAGGACCAGTAACATGGCTGACACAATACGTTCCTGACATGAACAGTGACAGTATTTATTTGTTTGAAATACCGGGTCTCACACAACTTTCTTTTATTCTCATAAATGAAAGATGAGGAGCCATACTATCACTTGTCAGCAATCTACTAGTTTGAAGAAAAGTATACAAAGAAGATACTGTATATAGATATATTGTAAAGCAGGAGTAGGATTTAAGGGTAGGATTTAGGGATACAATTGAGTGGTAAGATTTGAGAGGAGGCTAAGATTCAAGATGATAAAGCTCTGAGGCTTAAAGGTGTTTGAGTTTGCTCTTCCTCTTGTGATTAATCTGATTGCTTGCCTCAGTCGACCCGGGACTCGGGACATAACACTATCCACATAGAACAAACAATCTGGACCAACGGAAATGCAGAAGTGGTCCATGTAAAGAATTTTCAGTGATCTAAAGTCAACTGTTTCCTACAATGCATGAAGAACATTCCTGTCTGTTTTAATGATAATGAATTATCCAACATACAGTGTTTGGGTAATTCATAACCACGAGCTGAGTTAATATGCAATGGGCTGAGTTGGTCTGCATTTTTCAACTTATAAAAACAGGGAATGGTGGATTATCCAAAAATGTTGGGGAAAATTATGTTTTCCATTTCTGTGGCTTTTCTTAAACTTTACCTTCATAGTTTCTGTAGCTGATTTTTAATGTTGATGGCTAGCACTGTAAAGTTCAAAGTTCACATACAGTGTGTACAGTTATATTAACTACCTGTATACTGTGTTGGTGTAAAGACTATTTTAGTGTGCTTGTTTGTTTATAATTTTAGCTGCACTCTTGTGCTGTATAAATGTAAAGATTGTTATAATTATAACACCTGTATTGTATTGGTTTTTATGGTCTTTTTCAGAAACACTGGCTATGAAAGGTCTCATACTAAATTGCCTGGGCCGTAAAGAAGAGGCATACAACTTTGTACGTCAGGGCCTGCGTAACAACCTCAGGAGTCATGTGTGTTGGCATGTGTTTGGTTTGTTGCAGCGCTCAGACAAGAAGTATGATGAGGCCATCAAGTGCTATCGTAATGCACTCAAGTGGGATAAGGATAACCTCCAGATATTGCGTGACTTGTCCCTTCTTCAGATCCAAATGAGAGATCTGGATGGATATAAGGCAAGTGATTTATGGTTCCCTGCAGTATATACATTATAAACCATAAACATGAGAGATTTATTTCACACTGTTTGCTAGGTATGTTTTATAAGTTTTGATCCACCAATGGATGATTACTAATTGCTAGTTCAGTATAAACAATGGCTGGAGAATTGCACGAGATTAATTACATATGCTTAGACAGCAGCTGAACCCTTTCATTGGGCATGAAAAAATGAATTAATCATTTAGCAAATATTTCATAGTGTATTTTCTGTTAAATTTTCTGGTATTGAAAGTAAGTGAATCAACAGAATACTTGCTGGTATACTTGCATTATAGAAGCTTTTGCTTATTATTAATTATTGCAAATTTTATTTATTTTCACACAGGAAACAAGGTACAGGTTATTTGAGCTTCGACCCACACAGCGAGCATCGTGGATTGGTTATGCTATGTCTTTCCACCTTCTTCAAGATTATGATACAGCATTAAAGATATTAGAAGAATTTAGGAAAACAGTCCAGGTAAAGCATAGTAACTTTCCATTTGTCTGTTTGTTAATGCTGTGTTGATACTGAATGACCATAGTTATTCTGACGTGTTATCATTATATAAGTATATTGATTAATAGTGCTTACATTTTGGAAGGTTTGGATGTCACTTTCATACCTAGTTAACCACTTTTTTTTTCAGTTAGGCCTTTTCTTGGTTTTCCTTCTGAGTTTGATATCTGTCCCTCTCTATCTCTTCTTCTCTGTCTCTTTCATCAACATCACATTGCAATTATCATTTGTTTTACAGTTCATCAATTATGTGTTTAATTTATATTTCAGAAAACAAACTATGATTATGAATACAGTGAACTGTTGCTGTATCAGAATCTTGTCATTAGAGAAAGTAAGCACATGGAAGAAGCACTGAAGCATCTCAACACATACGAATCCAACATCTGTGATAAAGTCACACTTCAAGAACTTAGAGGTTTGTTCATCTAAAAGTTTGTTTTGTTGTCAAGAAGGTGCAGCTGAGGATAAAAAGTTCTTTATTTACCCACATACCATATTGCATTTGGAAATGATATATCAAAATTCCTTTTCTAATTGACTTGTGTTGTTTACTGTTGATGCTTCATTTGGCTTGGATACAGTTTTAAATGGGTGATATAGACTTGAATAAAATACAGCTTTGCACCACTGTTTGGAATGTATGCCTTAATTCACTTGATTGTGAGATATAAAAAGAGTAAAGCTATATATATATATATATATATATATATTAATATTACCTTGCTTGAATCAGGTTACCAATATATCGTTCTGTCATTACATTCCAGGAGAACTATTAATGGCCTTAGGGAGAACGGAAGATGCTTCTGAAGTTTACCGAGGTTTGATCAAACGTAACCCAGAGAACCGCGACTATTACATCAAGCTGGAGGGATCCCTGGGGTTGACAACAGTTGACGAGAGATTAAAATTATATGAAGAGCTTAAAGAGAAGTACGTTGCAAATGTAACATAAATAAGTGTGTGAAGAGCAGTAAGTTGGAAGTGTAATATAATATTATATAAGAGCTTAAAAGAGCAGTAAAATTAACAAATAAAGAGTGACTTTGAAAGTACTATTGGAAGAAGAATCCTATTGGTGACATTTTACTAAAACTTATTCAGATCTAAGGCCATCAACAAAGAGAATAAAATAATAATATAGTGAGTTTCTAACATAATAAAAAGTAATGTTGCAAGATTCTAACACACACCTCCTTGGGCAGGTTCCCTCGTGCTCAAGTGCCTAAGCGACTTCCCCTCAATTATGCGCGAGGGGAGGCTTTGGAATCCCTGCTAGACCCGTACCTCAGAGCGGCGCTACAGAAAGGTGTCCCGCCACTCTTCACGGACATCCAGATTCTGTACACGGAACCAGACCGAGTACAGATAATTGAGTCGCTCATGGACAAGTACCTGACTAACTTGGAAGAGACGGGTCATCTTTGTGATACAGGTAGGTGCACCATTTATCATTTACTGGTAATTTGATCACTTTTGGCCGCATACAGTAGTAAGTGTATTGGACTAACTCAGGTAATGATGTGGAATTGTACAGTGGCTACCTTTAAAATTTGTGGAATCACTGTAGTAATCATCATCATTGCCAAACCTATATTATTCTTGTTTTGTAAGACCAGTTCTTATATAAGTGTGAAAATGTTATTGTTTTTGTTATCACCCTAGTACAGAAGTTCGTTAATAAGGCTTGACAAGTGTAGGGTAAGGCCACAGATCTGGTAATATTTTGAAGTGTGATATGCCATATACTTTGTTCAATATTAAATTTGGTAATATAATCAGCACCTATATAACTTGAGACAACATTATGTTAAATGTCTTCCTTGAAATTGGAAGAAACACACAGTCTAGACTTAAAGAACTGTGTCAGGCAACTGTTTACAATGTTGTAAACCTGTCAGCCTGCAGGAAACTTGTACTGGTTCTCTCAGAGGATTTTCGTAGCTTTTTTTTTTAAGTTTGTTGAGATTATTTTGAAAGCTTGTCAGTGTTGAGTGAGGTGTAGGGGTTATTACAATATTATTGTCCCAGTTCATGTAATTCTAATACCAGTGGGACTTTATGGTGTATTTGTTAGTTATAATATCTTTGAATGTTGTTTCCTCTCTGCAGATAATGAATACAAGGAGCCAGCGTCCATTCTGTTTGTGCTGATGTTCATGGCACAGCACCACAGCTTCCTTGGCAAGACGGAGAAGGCGCTTAGTCTTATAGAACGAGCCCTGGAACACACACCCACGCTCATAGAACTTTATATCATCAAGGGGAAGATTTTGAAGGTAAATTGCATGCCTTAAAATCAAAACACTTATACACACTCACTGTCACAGAATATTACATCATTATAGGCAAGAGTGGGAAGGTGAATTGCAATTGTACACCTCCAAAATTTTAAAATGTGCACATATCCAGTGTCTTTTTTATTATTATTATTATTATTATTATTATTATTATTTTTTTTTTTTTTTATGGACCAGATTAGAAAGATAAGATAACGAGAGCAGTCTGACATAAAAGTACAGTAGTTTTTCAGTAACTGTTTCCGGCAACTTTCCAGATCATAATACCTTCTCATGGCTGCATATGAAACAAGCTATTGTGTTTTTAACGACTACAGGTTACTTTTAACTAAGGAATACAGTACAAGCTCCAAATCACATAATAATTCAGCCAAGGCCAATTCCGGTAAATCAAATTTTCTGTTAAATCAAACTTCCATTGTGCAGCACCTGGGGAAGTTGAAGATATTGGAAATTTCCATAAAATCAAGGGCATTTCCAGTAAATTCTTGATAATATCCTTTTCCAGATCTCTAAAAATCTGGATCCTTGCGAAGTTTTATACTTAGCAATACATACACAAAATCCTCGATTTTTAGGATAATTCAATTCTCCGCTGACCTACTGTATCCTACCCCAACCCCTGTACACTCCTCTGACCACCCCCCACCTTACCTCGTGTCAATAACTAATCATACTTCACTGCCCTATGTATGTCATTCTCTCTCTAGTGACTAAAAATAATTCTAAACATGTGCCAGAGGGTTAGGCTTAGTACAAGTGTATGAAGAGAGTGTGAGGGTGATGGGGTGGTAATTTCAGTTATCACCAATAGTCCATCAGTTTTTAAACATGTATACACAAATTTCCTTAGTTTGTATTAATTATTTTTGGTGATTTTCTTTTACAATATCTTTTTAATTACGTGAGTGTGAGGTTGATGGGTTGTTAAGTTCAGTTATCACCAATAATTCCTGAGTTCTTACTTGTACACACACTAGTTTGCATTCATTATGCTTGGTCACTTTCTCTTACAATCACTTCCACTTTCACTGTATCAATTGTCTATGTAAATATTCCAAATCTTGACCGAGGCCATACAAAGTCCGGAATATCTGAACATGTATATCAAAGTATGTTTTTGACGTAGTGTTGGTTAGGCAGGGCCTGGCTGGCAGACAATGTGGTGTGTTCCCTCAAAATAAAAAAACTACATTGGTCAGTGGACTTTAGTGGAATACCTTTGATTATTGCACTATTTAGTACCTAACTTGGAATAATGGAATATCTTTTTCCACTAAATTGTTTTCCCTCAAATGGAGCTGGTACTGTATATCAATATTGCACATGATCCAAGCTGGTATGTCAGTACTGTATTAGTGATTTCTTTTGACTTTTTCTGACTGTTGCTTCAAAGAGCATTATCCGTAGCTGTTACACTGCCATATACATTTTAATTAATCTATCATTTCCTCACCAGCATGCAGGGGACTATGTGGGGGCATATGAGGCGTTACAAGAGGCTCAAGCTCTGGACACGGCCGATCGCTATGTCAACTCCAAGGCTGCCTCGTACCTCTTGAAGGCCAACCTAGTCAGGCAGGCAGAGGAGATGTGTTCAAAGTTTACTCGGGTAAGTGCGGTTGGTATTTGAGAGAGCAGTAACTGAAGTGATTGACTTTGCCACATCATACAGAGTGGGAGTACCAAATCGGACTAAATGTGAGATAACTCTGAGGGGTGAGAGGATTTAGGAAGTGAAGGAGTTTAATTACCTGGGTACAGTTCTGTGTAATCATGGAAGTATGGAAGGAGAAATTAGGGAGAGAGCTGTGAGGGGCAGGAAGGTCATAGGATCACTGGGGAGGATTATGAAGGGTAGAAGTGTGAGTATGGAAGTGAAAAGGGGACTAAGAAATAGTATAATCCTGCCAACACTGACATATGCATCAGAGACATGGACATGGAGTAGGGCTCATCAGTCTAGAATAGGTGCAGTGGAAATGAGTTACCTGAGAGGAGCATGTGAACTGACCAGGTGGGATGGAGAAAGAAATGAGTATGTATGAGAGATGTGGGGTGGTCGAGAGAGTGAGGCGTAATACATTGAGGTGGATTGGACATGTAGAGACAATGCAAGGTGAAGAGTTTGTAAAGAAGGTGTATGGAAGTGAAGTTGTTGTTGTTGTGGTACCTGGTATGAGAGGCAGACCTCCGGTTAGATGGCAGAACAGAGTGGAAGAGTATGTGAGGGAGAGAATCATGAGGGGCAGAGGAGGGTTTGACCAAGTAAGGAGGGAATGTTGCAAGAGGGAAAACTGGAGACACTTCTGCCGAGGCCGTCCCCTTGGGGAGAGTTCCCAGAGGGAACAAGGCGTCAGAGCTATAGATAGATAGATAGAAGTGCTGAACCATTAGAAACATATTGAAGTAAAATAAGCCCTCATTGTACACATATTCATACATAGTTTTAGTTATGAATGTTGAATACTTTATACATTACTCAGTAAACATAAGGGTGGCATTTCACTTTTATGTTGATTGTTGTGATGTGTTAAAGAATTTGATTATCATAATCATCCAGTATTATCAAATCTTACTGCAGACCATTAAAAGTTAATGCCTTTACCCATCTTAGAATCTGTTGGTTAGCACTTCATGGGTTTATTAAAATAGTCACACTACATTTTATGTACACTCGTGGTCAGAAGTTGTGTCCTGATCCCCAGGAACGATGATTTGCAACCAGGTGAAATTGGAACAATGGTATGTTGTGTGGAGAGAGGTGCAAGTGTTACCGTTGTTTGAACCATCGAACTCGTCTGGTTGTGATTCATTATGTTAGGGAATCGGGACACAACTTCTGACTGTGACTGTACATGGCTCTAATTTATAACAATAGGTAATTGTTTTATCTGAAAGCACTCGGCAGTTTACTGGGTAAGAATTGTATCTAATATCCGGTGTCTAATGGTTGGTGTGGTTGGGGGAATAATTGTTGTCTCATGTTATCGTTGAGTAATATAAGCTAACGTTAACCAAAAAGAGAATTATCTCCACACTCATAATTTTTTGATAGCCAAGAGCAAGGATTGATATTTATATCTGGCTGAACACTGGTATTTTCTCAGGCAAATACTGGACAAATGGTTTTGTCTGAGGGAAACTGAATGTCCAATAGCTATTAACTTTACACTTAACCAGTAAATGATTGCTTACATCTTCTACGCAATATTTAGATGAGTGCCAGAAAGTTTAAAATGTAATTGAAACATTCTCAGTGTCCAAGTGTAAGTTAGATTTTTTGTTACTAATATTGAGTGTATTTTGTACATGACAGGAGGGAGTGTCAGCAATGGAGAACTTGAATGAGATGCAGTGCATGTGGTTCCAAACTGAATGTGCCAAGGCTTACTATCGTCTTGGACAGTACGGTGAATCCCTCAGAAAGTGCCATGAAGTGGATAGGGTAAGTGTTCTAATAATTGATGTTACTTGTTTCATTATAAGATTTGATTGGTGTGAATATTTGCTTTACCCAGAGAATAATAAAGTAAATAAATTAATTAATGAGAGCACTTTGTCATCTTAAAAGAAAGAGGAGGTAATGATTAGATTTATTAAGCAGTTGTCTTTTCATATTGTGTTTTTCGTTTGGAATATATGTCGTATTGAACATTGATTTGTTATTGTATTGGTATCCGTTTATATATGAGATGTATTTCCTCAAATGTTATTTGGAGGCATAACAGTTTGTCATAATGAATTTATATATTGTTTTTTGTTGCAGCATTTCACAGAAATAATTGAGGACCAGTTTGACTTCCACACATACTGCATGAGGAAGATGACGCTGCGCTCATATGTAGAGCTACTACGGCTAGAGGATATACTGAGGAGTAATAGGTTTTACTGGGATGCTGCACAGACTGCCATCACCATATATCTCAGGTGGGACAACATTGTCTTGTTGTCAGGCTGTTTATTGTGACAATGTGGGTGTTGTAAGAAAATTATCACTCAGGATTCATTACCATTATAATTGTTATAGTTTCATTAACCAGGTGATATATCCCTTTCCTTGTCTCCAATGATTTAAAACATCACTCGGAAAAGACCCGTCATCTTAGGGTTAAGCAACTTTTTAACTCCAGTCAACCACCAATTACTTACCCCTTGTCCTTCTCTTGTCCAGGTTATACGACCACCCGCTAACATCTAACACGAAGGAGAACGACATCAATACCGGTGAGTGTTGAACCTTTGCATTTTTTACCAGGGCTTTATTTCATTTTGATGTTAAATCTGGTGCAAATTATTCCTCCAAACTATTTCAGAAAACAAGCCACCAACATTTTTGTTATTCTGGTCTTGTTTCCTGACATACTTTAGAGGAATCAAGGTTGTGGAGTCGTCGTTGCAGAGTCGTTAGTTTTGCGGTGGAGTCGGAATCCGTAAGATTTCCCTCGACTCCAACTCCATTCCTTCTTTGTTATTGAGCTATTTTTTGCAGGTAGCATAATTTTTGAGTGAGAATATTAAGGGGAGATTCACTTTATGGTAAATTGAAGAGCTACTGATTCCTCCAAGCTATGCCAGGAAACAAATCACCTTAATGTTACTAATAGGGGATCTGTTGTTTCGTGTCGTTATTTGGAGGATTCGCTAACCCACCATTATACCATCAAGATAATCTCCCCTTCAAAGGTTTGTTGGGTTTCTCTGTTGCTTTCCCGAAAAATTAGTTAGGGTTTCAGCCATGGGTGATTGCTCTTAGGGAGATGAAAATTTTTAGTTAGATTATTTTTCTAGAAGGATTACATACATCGTTAACTATTGAAAGTCAGGTACAGTATTCCTGCGACATTTGAACTTGTTTGGCATTAAGTAGTCAAACCATATTATGTAGTTTGTTGTTTAGTGTGTGTGTGTGTGTGTGTGTGTGTGTGTGTGTGTGTGTGTGTGTGTGTGTGTGTGTGTGTGATAAGGCTGTTTGGGTAAATTTATATATGGCATTATTCTAGCTATATTATCCCAGGCATAAGTTAATGTTTAGAAATTATGATTGGTTATCTGAAAAAAAATAACTAGGTTAGTGTCCATCTAAGGTAAACAAAAATAATAATAATAAGTTGTTGGCCAGCTGTTGCTCAAGGGTTAATTAAGGGAATAGTGCATTGTTGTCAGATGTTGTTGAGGTTACCGATTCCTCCAAACACTCCAGGAAATTGGCTACCAGTATATAGATATTTTGAGGGGGTGCGGGAATATGGGGACAGGCTTGGGGTGGGGGGTTTTGGGGGATGCGGGAGTAGGGGAACAGGCTTGGGGGGGGGGTTTTGGGTGGGTCGGGGGTTTTGGGGGATGCGGGAGTAGGGGAACAGGCTTGGGGGGGGGGGTTTTGGGGATGCGTGAGTAGGGGAACAGGCTTGAGGGGGGGGTTTGGGGGATGCGGGAGTAGGGGAACAAGCTTTGGGGGTTGGGGGGTGCTTGAATAGGGGACAGGCTTTCTACCCACCCCAAGCCTGTCCCCCTATTCCCGCACCCCCCCAGTTACCCCCCCTCCCCCCACCAAGCCTGTCCCCAACTCCCACACCCCCTTAAGGATGTTGTATTTCATAAGGGGGTAGTACAGTGTTGGTAAATCTAGAGCAACTTATCCTCCAAACTATTCCAAGCATCAACAGGCAACCATCATGTTTGTTTGTTCATCTGGTCCTGTTTCCTGGCATCCTTTTGAGAAATTAAGGCACTTGAATGTACTGAAAGTATATTATTCCCTTAAGGGGGTGTGGGAGTGGCTTTGGGCGGGGGTTTGGGGGGTGTGGGAATAGGGGGACAGGCTTGGAATGGGTAGAAAGCCTGTCCCCCTATTCCTGCACCTCCCTAACCCCCCCCCAAACCTGTCCCCCTACTCCCGCAATCCCTAAAACCCCCCCCAAGCCTGTCCCCTACTCCCGCACCCCCCTAACCTCCCCCCCCCCCCAAGCCTGTGCCCCTATTCCCGCACCCCCTTAATGTAGTTCACAAAAATCAGTAGCCTGCAAAATGCCAAAGACCCTGTGATTGTATATGAAAATTGTTGGCTTCTGAGTGTGCCACAGAACAAGCCCCTTTCTGTATTGGTATAATGTTTGATGGCTGTGTTTAAAGAATTCTGTAACTTCCAATTCTATGACTAGCCTACATCATAACGTCTTTACGGGATGAATCACTTGTTGTTGGTGAATTGGAAGGTTTCTGATTCCTTCAAACTATGCCACAAAACAGATCCCCTATTAGTAAAATTAAGGTTGTCTTTGTTTCCTGGCATAGTTTAGAGGAATCAGTAGCCCTACAATTTATTAAAAAGAGAATCTAAACTGAAGTATGGTAGTAAGTTAAGAAATACTGGGTCTTTTGGGAAGGAGGACAAAAAGTGGTTCAACTTGGGAGCCGAGAGCAGTAAAAGTTCAAGCAAGCAGTTCATGAGGTGACGTGCCTGTGTGTATGTGTGTGTGTAGTGGTTTTGTGTATGTGTGTGTGTGTGTGTGTGTAGTGGGTTTGTGTATGTGTGTGTGTGTAGTGGTTTTGTGTATGTGTGTGTGTGTGTAGTGGTTTTGTGTTGTGTATGTGTGTGTGGTGGTTTTGTATTGTTTGTGTGTGTGTGTAGTGGTTTTGTGTTGTTTGTGTGTGTGTGTGTGTGTAGTGGTTTTGTGTATGTGTGTGTGTGTGTGTGTAGTGGTTTTGTGTATGTGTGTGTGTAGTGGTTTTGTGTTGTTTGTGTGTGTGTGTGTAGTGGTTTTGTGTTGTTTGTGTGTGTGTGTGTAGTGGTTTTGTGTTGTTTGTGTGTGTGTGTGTAGTGGTTTTGTGTATGTGTGTGTGTGTGTGTAGTGGTTTTGTGTATGTGTGTGTGTGTAGTGGTTTTGTGTGTGTGTGTGTGTGTAGTGGTTTTGTGTATGTGTGTGTGTGTGTAGTGGTTTTGTGTATGTGTGTGTGTGTGTGTGTGTGTGTAGTGGTTTTGTGTATGTGTGTGTGTGTGTAGTGGTTTTGTGTATGTGTGTGTGTGTAGTGGTTTTGTGTATGTGTGTGTGTGTGTAGTGGTTTTGTGTTGTTTGTGTGTGTTTTTGTAGTATTTTTTGTGTGCTTTTGTAGTGTTTTGTGTTGTGTGTGTTTTTGTGGTGGTTTTGTGTTGTGTGTGTGTTATTTGGTGTAGTGAATTTGTGTGTTGTGTGTTTTTTTTTTATGTGTGTGTGTGTGTGTGTGTGTGTGTGTGTTATGTTATTTGGTGAAGTGAATTTGTGTTGTGTGTGTGTTTTTTTTTATTTGTGTGATGTGTATTGTGTTGTGTGTGTGTGTGTGTGTGTGTGTGAAAAGAACAAAAATATCAGTAAAGAAAAGATGATGTAAACCATACTTACTAAGAAAAAAACATGAGAAGTAAGAATGTCAACAAACTGGCAGCTCAAATGGAGATGTAGAAGAAAACCTCAAGGGACCCTGTGATAAATATAGTCAGAATCGTGGACGAAAATGAGTCATTCAAATATGGCCACGAAACAACTCCTATGTGGAAGGAGCCTGTTTTGTGACATAGCCAGGAGGAATCAGAAGCCTCCAAAAATTCTTATACACGATCACAGGGTCCTTAAGGAGGGGGGGGAAAGTTTTGCGTTGGTAAATCTGGAGCAACTGAATCCTCCAAACTATTCCAAGCAACAGAACTCTATTTATTTTTTGATCTTCTGGTCCTGTTTCCTAGCATACTTTGGAGGAATCAAGGCACTCCAATGTACATACCAAAAAAAATGACATCCTTAATTAAAGATACAGTATTTGTGGCTCTTCTAGGAGGGCGGGAAAGTGGAGTAGGTGTATGTGTGAGGGTATGTATGTATGTGTGAGGGTATGTATGTATGTATGTATGTGTGAGGGTATGTATGTATGTATGTATGTGTGAGGGTATGTATGTATGTATGTATGTGTGAGGGTATGTATGTATGTATGTATGTGTGAGGGTATGTATGTATGTATGTATGTGTGAGGGTATGTATGTATGTGTGAGGGTATGTATGTATGTATGTATGTGTGAGGGTATGTATGTATGTATGTATGTGTGAGGGTATGTATGTATGTATGTATGTGTGAGGGTATGTATGTATGTGTGAGGGTATGTATGTATGTATGTATGTGTGAGGGTATGTATGTATGTGTGAGGGTATGTATGTATGTATGTATGTGTGAGGGTATGTATGTATGTATGTATGTGTGAGGGTATGTATGTATGTATGTATGTGTGAGGGTATGTATGTATGTATGTATGTGTGAGGGTATGTATGTATGTATGTATGTGTGAGGGTATGTATGTATGTATGTATGTGTGAGGGTATGTATGTATGTGTGAGGGTATGTATGTATGTATGTATGTGTGAGGGTATGTATGTATGTATGTATGTGTGAGGGTATGTATGTATGTATGTATGTGTGAGGGTATGTATGTATGTATGTATGTGTGAGGGTATGTATGTATGTGTGAGGGTATGTATGTATGTATGTATGTGTGAGGGTATGTATGTATGTATGTATGTGTGAGGGTATGTATGTATGTATGTATGTGTGAGGGTATGTATGTATGTATGTATGTGTGAGGGTATGTATGTATGTATGTATGTGTGAGGGTATGTATGTATGTGTGAGGGTATGTATGTATGTATGTATGTGTGAGGGTATGTATGTATGTATGTATGTGTGAGGGTATGTATGTATGTGTGAGGGTATATTATTATGAGATGATTGACATGTAAATTGGAAGGCTGTCATGATAAAGGTATTAGTGAATGACTTTGTTTGATGGAGGTCTGGTTAGTCAAGATGTTTGTGTTTATGTGTGTGTTTGTGTTATGGTAGATTTCTGTGTGCATGTGTAGCCTGCGTTGGGAATCAGAGGTGTGTGTGTGTGTGTTAATAATAATAATAATAATAATAATAATAAACGGTTTATTTAACATAGTGTGTGTGTGTGTGTGTGTGTGATAGGGTATAATACATAACAGAAAGATAGGGTAGGATAGGTTTGGATAGAGTTGACTAGAATAATAATAGGGTAGGGATAGGATATGGATAGGACGGGGTAGGTTTATGGATAGAGTATGCTAGGATAACAGTAGGGATAGGATAGAGTAGGTTTGGATAGAGTATACTTGGACATTTTAGAGTACAATAGGATAGGATAGGGTAGGACAGAATAGGGTAGGTATGGATAAAGTACAATAGGTTAATCTAGGTTAGGTTAGGGTACATTAGGGATAGGATAGGGTAAGGGTAGGTTTGAATAGAGTATATTTGGGTCTGGATAGGATAGGGTAGGTTAATGTAGGGTAGGTTAGGGTACATTAGGGATAGGATAGGGTAGGATAGGTTAATGTAGGGTAGGTTAGGGTACATTAGGGATAGGGTAGGTTAGGATAGAGTATACTAGGATATTTTAGAGTAGGATAGGATAGGGTAGGTTAGGGCACATTAGGGATAGGATAGGATAAGGTAGGGTAGGTTAATGTAGGGTAGGTTAGGGTACATTAGGGTAGGTGTATGGCCTCTAGGGCAGGTTAAATATACCGGAAGAACAGCTGGAGTTGACCCACTTGTCCTTGCCCTAACTTTCACTTTCATATTCCTCCCTTCCTTCCTCCCTTCCTTATTGTCTACCTTCCTACATGACTTTCTTTATTCCTTCTCTTCTTCCTTCCTTCCTTCCTTCCTTCCTTCCTTCTCTCCTTCCTTCCTTCTCTCCTTTCTTCCTTCCTTTTCTCCTTCCTTCCTTTTCTCCTTCCTTCATTTTCTCCTTCCTTCCTTTTCTCCTTCCTTCCTTTTCTCCTTCCTTCCTTCTCTCCTTCCTTCCTTCCTTCTCTCCTTCCTTCCTTATCTCCTTCCTTCCTTATCTCCTTCCTTCCTTATCTCCTTCCTTCCTTCCTTCTCTCCTTCCTTCCTTCCTTCCTTCTCTCCTTCCTTCCTTCCTTCTCTCCTTCCTTCCTTCCTTCTCTCCTTCCTTCCTTCCTTCTCTCCTTCCTTCCTTCCTTCTCTCCTTCCTTCCTTCCTTCTCTCCTTCCTTCCTTCCTTCTCTCCTTCCTTCCTTCCTTCTCTCCTTCCTTCCTTCCTTCTCTCCTTCCTTCCTTCCTTCTCTCCTTCCTTCCTTCCTTCTCTCCTTCCTTCCTTCCTTCTCTCCTTCCTTCCTTCCTTCTCTCCTTCCTTCTCTCCTTCCTTCCTTCCTTCTCTCCTTCCTTCCTTCTCTCCTTCCTTCCTTCTCTCCTTCCTTCCTTCTCTCCTTCCTTCCGTCTCTCCTTCCTTCCTTCTCTCCTTCCTTCCTTCTCTCCTTCCTTCCTTCTCTCCTCCCTTCCTTCTCTCCTTTCTTCCTTTCTTCCTTCCTTCTCTCCTTTCTTCCTTTTTCTTTCATTTCCCTTACACACTTTTCTATTCCTCAGTATTTATTTATTTTTTTTTTAGTTTGCAGATTTTTTTTTCTTCTCATCTTCCTTTACTACCAATCCTCTTTTCCTTTACTTTATATTATACATTTTCTTCATTTCGTCACCATTTGTCTTGCATGACAGCTTACATTTCTTCCTTCCTCCCTTTTCCATACATTATCCTTTTATCCAATTTTTTTTTTTTTTTGTAAATTTATATACAGTACTTATAATTTTTTGGTAAAGTTATGTATATATATATGTTTTTTTTTTACGTTTCTTCCTCCCTCTTCCATACATTATCCTTTTATCCAATTTTTTTTTTTTTTTTGTTAATTTATATACTTTAAATTTTTTGGTAATGTTATATACTTTTTTTTTTACGTTTCTTCCTCCCTCTTCCATACATTGTACTTTTATCCATTTTTTTTTTTTTTTTTGTAAATTTATATACAGTACTTTTAATTAATTTTTTGGTAAATTTTTATATATATATATTTTTTTTTTGCAAATTTTCTTGGCTTACTTACTTACTTACTTACTTACATACTTACATACTTACATACTTACATACTTACTTACTCACTTACTTACTTACTCACTTACTTACTCACTTACTTACTTACTTACTTACTTACTTACTTACTTACTTACTTACTTACTTACTTACGCTTCTCCCTGTAAAACCCATCATCATCATATTATCCGACTCTTAAATTAAGGGGGAAGTTTTGTGTTGGTAAATCTGGAGCAACTGAATCCTCCAAACTATTCCAAGCAACAACAGAAAAACAACACCATTATTTTTTTTATTCATCTGGTCCTGTTTACTGGCATAATTATATACTTTGGAGGAATCAAGTCACTCCAATGTACCCAAAAAGAATTATATACCACCTTAAGGGAGTGTGGGAGTATGGGACAGGCTTAGGGGGGGTTTGGGGGGTGCGGGAATAGGGGGACAGGCTTGGGGTGGGTAGAAAGCCTGTCCCCTATTCCCGCACCCTCCTACCCCCCCCCCCCCCAAGTCTGTCCCCCTACTCCCGCACCCCCCAAGCCTGTCCCTCAACCCCCCCCAAGCCTGTCCCCCAACTCCCGCATCTCCCTAAACCCCCCCCCCCAAGCCTGCCCCCCTATTCCCGCACCCCCTTAAGGACCCTGTGATTTTTCCCCTTAACCTCCAATTTTCTGACTACATCACTGGGTTCCTTAATTAACATCATTATTAACTGGCACTCATTCATTCATTCATCTTTATCTCTTGTCATTCATCCATCAGTCCTTCACTACTTCCTTGTCCATTTTACCTCCATTCATTGCAGTTTTTCCTATCTAACTGTCTTTTTTGTATTTTTTTCTTCTCTTCCTCCCTGTATTTCCCCTCCTCCTCCTCCTCTTGTATCTCACTGTATTTCTTCTTCCCCTCCTCCTCCTTGTATCTCACTGTATTTCTTCTTCCCCTCCTCCTCCTTGTATCTCACTGTATTTCTTCTTCCCCTCCTCCTCCTTGTATCTCACTGTATTTCTTCTTCCCCTCCTCCTTTCTGTATTTCTTGTAATTCTTCTTCCCCTCCTCCTCCTTGTATCTCCTTGTATTTCTTCTTCCCATCCTCCTCCCTATATCTCACTGTATTTCTTCTTCCCCTCCTCCTTTCTGTATCTCCTTGTAATTCTTCTTCCCCTCCTCCTCCTTGTATCTCCTTGTATTTCTTCTTCCCCTCCTCCTTTCTGTATCTCTTTGTATTTTTTCTTCCTCTCCTCCTTTCTGTATCTCACTGTATTTCTTCTTCCCATCCTCCTGTATCTCCCTGTATTTTTTCTTCCCCTCCTCCTTTCTGTATCTCTTTGTATTTTTTCTTCCCCTCCTCCTTTCTGTATCTCTTTGTATTTTTTCTTCCCCTCCTCCTTCCATATTTTTCCACCCAGCTTTTGTTTTCCCTATCTTTGTTTTCTTCCCTTCCTTATTCCTTCATCTTTCTTCCATCCCTTCCATATTTCCTTATCTTTCTTTTCTTCCTTTCCATATTTCCTTATCTTTCTTTTCTTCCTTTCCATATTTCCTTATCTTTCTTTTCTTCCTTTCCATATTCTTTCATCTTTCTCTGCCCTTCCACTTTTCGTCTTCCCTCTCCTTCTCTCAGCACGTCACCTTTTGATGGGGTTGACCTTCAAGACATCACTTACATATATATATTCTCTCTCTCTCTCTTTCTCCCTCCCCCCTCCCCCTATCTCTCGCCCCCTCTCTCTCTTCCCCTCCGCTCTATCTCTCTTTCTTTCTCCCCCTCTCCCTCCCCCCCCTCTCTCTTTCTCCCTCTCCCTACCCCACCCTCTCTCTCTCATTTATATATCTTACCTCAATCCATTCACACACACACACACACACATTCCCATAAATCACACATAACCATATTCTCTTTAATTAAGTAAGGAATGGAAACAAAAACACACAGTAACAATCCTTTATTTATTTATTTATATTACACACAAACTAACTAACTAACTAACTGACTTATAGGGACTTAAAAATCTAGAATCATATGTACAGGGCAATGAAAAATGGGTTGTTGGGTGGATGAGGACCTGACGTAGGTATTATAAGAATAAATATTGAGACTGAGACTTTTACCCACCAATTTTTTTTACTAAGGGCAAATTGGTATAGAGGTTAAATTATCGGGCTAGACAAACAAACAAACAAAGAAAGAAGACAACGAGCATTATTTTACAGTTTTCCCTTCCAAACAAACCAAACTACGAGTATTTTTATTGTACAGTTTTCCCTTCCTAACCAAGAAAACAATTCGTGGCATAGTTTGGAGGAATCAGAGACCTTCCAATTCACCTACAAGAGAATATTATCCCCTTAATTAATTGGTTACTAGAATTGAGTCTCACGGTAATAATAATTTTAAGTGGCTCGGGTCTCAGTCATTCGTTGCGTAACTTTTTTTTAACTTTTTTTATTTTTGCTCGCATGTTTATCGTTCTTTATCACCAGCTGGTCCGTGACTCCTCCTCCTCCTCCTCCTCCTCCTCCTCCTCCTCCTCCTCGCACACGGTCCCAAGTCACGGTTTCTATTGTTGATCTGCACGTGTTTAGCGAATTCGTATATGTGCATCATACATTGTGTACTCTGTCTCGTTTTGGATTTATTCTGCTGTGGTGACTCAAATTGGACGGCTTCTGATTCCCCATAAAAAAATATGATGAGAAATAAATCCTCTATTATACTAACATTTGGGGGTCGTGCATGTGTTTCCTTCATGGTATAATGTCGAGGAATAAGTAGGTAGCCCCCCTCCAATTCCCCCCCAAGAAACATAATATCCTCTATTATAAGTAACATTGGGGTCTTTTGTTTCCTGGTATGGCGAAGAATAAGTTTTCATTCTAATTCCCCCCCCAAGAAATATATCCCCTATTATAAGTAACATTGGGGTCTTTTGTTTCCTGGTATGTCGAAGAATAAGTTTTCATTCCAATTCCCCCCCCCCCCCAAGAAATATATCCCCTATTATATGTAACATTGGGGTATTGTGTTTCCTGGTATGTCGAAGAATAAGTTTTCATTCCAATTCCCCCCCAAGAAATATATCCCCTATTATATGTAACATTGGGGTCTTTTGTTTCCTGGTATGTCGAAGAATAAGTTTTCCTTCCAATTCCCCCCCAAGAAATATATCCTCTATTATAAGTAACATTGGGGTCTTTTGTTTCCTGGTATGTCGAAGAATAAGTTTTCCTTCCAATTTTCTAAAGAGAGGAGACTGTACTGTACTTGTATGATGTTGTTGTTGTTGTTGTTGATGTGAAGTCTTAAGATTATGGTGAGTTGTTGTTGTTTGTTATTGTTGGTGAGTTTACTATAGTATTTTCGTGACACACTCGAGTCGCCAAAGTGCAGGAGGGTCGACAAAAAGCAGCATTTCACAACACAACACAACCAGTTAGAGGGAGATTATGTTGAGGGTAAATTGGAAAGTCTCTGATTATTCCTCCAAACTGTGATGGGAAACAGACTGCCTCATTGGTATTAATTGGGGATCTGTTAAATTCTGTTTCCTGGCATAGTTTGGAGGAAGCAGCAGAGACCTTCCAATTCACCAACAAGAGAATTGGAGAATGTAAATTGGAAAGTCTCTGATTCTTCCAAACAATGCCAAGAAACAAATCACCTATTAGTACCTTTTTTTGAGGCCGTCTATTTTCTGGTATAGTTAGGAGGAATGCATGAGTAGCCTTCCAATTCACCAACAAGAGCATCTCCCCATAAAGGAATACAGTAAACAGGTATATAATATAGAAAAGTCGTATAATTTAAGTTTAACTATATAACATTGCACGCCACAACAATTTAAGAGGTTGTTATAATAACTTGGGGCCAAATTGGAGGACTGCTGACCCCCTCCAAAGTATACCATGAAACAGACAGACTAATGCATTACGGTACATTCTAAGAGATTGGTATTAGTTTTTGTAGCAGTGTTTGGAGGAGTCAGCAGTACCCCTTCAAGTTGACCCCCACCCCCCTTAAAAGGAGTTTGTATATAAGTGTCAAACTGAATTACATAAGTTTAACAATGAGTATATTATATGTATTTATATCGACGTATGGTTATAGTTATGGTTTGGACTTGAAGTATTCATTCATGCTAGACCCATTTAGGTAAAACAACCCACTGAAGTTGTTAAGATATCAGTACCTACATTATTAACACAGGCAACTTTAGATAGACCCATTATGAAGTTTGTAAAATATACATGTTGTACACAGGCCTATGACATGTGTAATATATTCATTTGTGCATCTTAAATTGGCTTAACTTTCATATTTTAAAAGGGCTGTAAAATATTCAAGTTGGCATGAGTGGGAGTCCAAGTCCTATATATATGCATTTACGTTTAGAGTCGTGATAACAGCATTAAGTAGAAGACCATTGTTTTTAAAGTGACGAGAATCTAGCATGCAGTTAAGGGGAGTAAGATGAAGTTGTGTGTGTGTGTGTGTGTGTGTGTGTGTGTGGTAAAGGCGTTCAGACGTGAGGAGTAGCATGTTGTCGTGTCCTCCCCGGTATAAACTTCTCCACGGTTCTATGGTTGGGCAGGAACGCTTCGGCTTGTGGGTTGACCGGGGGAAGGGGCTTCAGGAAGTTGACGTCTGTATCGCCAGCCAGGGAGTGTGGTAGTTGGAGAGTATTGGCAGGAAGGTGGAAGGTGTTCTGCTGGGGAATGTGGGGTTGGTGGAGTGGTGTTGAGACCCTGTGTGTGGTTGGGGTGTGTTGTCCCAGGG
>JAWQEG010004083.1:50000-60000 GCA_033782935.1 Petrolisthes cinctipes
AGTGCTACTTTTTCTGGGTATTTCAAGGTTATTCTTGTTCTAAAATACTCAAACGTATTTCTTTATGTTTAATGATGAATAGTTAAATAGTAATAGTTCTTGAACACTCAAAATTTAATTTAAAATCAGTTAAACTTTTGATATAAAAAGAAAGGGAATGCCTTGTGCTAAGTTGATATTGCCGCGGCCCGCGAGGCACAGCTGCTCAGACGGCGGAGTACCAACCCTGCCGCGCTTATCCATGTTAAAATTAACGTAGGGGTGGTAACGAAACTTTTTTTGCCGACTGTACATGTAAACAATTCAAGGTGTAAAAAGTCGTATACCCAAACAAACAATATATGGTACAGTCATGGTCAATAGTCCTGCAACACCTATTATAATGGCCTCGAAAAATGATCCGAAACTATAGTTGTTGTTGGACTCTGCAATATTGATTCATAAGATTCACCCAAATGGCTCGCTTCTATTCACCAGGTTGCAGGACTTTTGACCATGACTGTACTCTCGTGGGAACGCTATATGGCATTGAAATATCTAACCAGTATTGCCCCCCCCCCCCCACCACCAACAAAATACAAATACAAATACTATGTGTGTGTGAGTGATTGATTATACCGTGACCTCCAGTGGTATGGGACGTCAACTTTTGAAGGCAACTACTATGACATAAATAATAAGAGTGGATGAATGGTGACGTCGTTTCCTGCTGGTGATTTCAATGAGCCGTGAGACAGTTATCCACCAACACAGTTATTTATCCACCAACATCATCAAGCAGTCGTGAATACAGTTAGTTATGTATCCACCAACACAGTTATTTATCCACCAACATCACGCATCATCAAGCAGTCATGAATTACAGTTAGTTATGTATCCACCAACATCACGCATCAGTTATAAATACAGTTATGTGGTTTAGGTATCACAAGCAACCAACATTCTAAGCTTATCGTCGCTCACTGAAGGCAACTCTCTCATGCGGTAAAATAATATAAAAAGTAAGGGTCATTGCATTACGATTGTGTTCTATTTAAAGGTGGTCTGGTAGTCAGTACAGTTGGTCAGCAAAGAAGGAAGGAAGGAAGGGGGTTGAAGATGCAAGGGTAAGACAAAGTAAATTAAAATCAGTATGGTGAGTAGCAAGATGATTTGGTAGTCATTATAGTTGGTCAGCAAAGAAGGAAGGGAGTTGAAGATGCAAGGGTAAGACAAAGTAAACAAATAATGGTATCCTGTTGCCTGGAATAGTTTAGAGGGAAATAATTTGCTCCATATTTACCAGATGAAGAAAAATAATGGTATCCTGTTGCCTGGAATAGTTTGTGGAGAAATCAATTGCTCCATATTTACCAGATGAAGAAAAATAATAGTATCCTGTTGCCTGGAATAGTTTGGAGGAATTAATTTGCACCAGATTTACCACACATCACAAAGTTACCCATTAAAATAAAACATGGGTTATTGTCGTGGTCGCCTCTATATAATACTCTGACAGAACGAGGACACCATTTTTTTGCGTGACTGTGCATGTGGTTCGTTGGGTGTGTGTGCATGTGGGGGGTGTGTATGTGTGTGTGGTTCGTTGTGTGTGTGACTGCATGTGGTTCGTTGTGTGTATGTGTGTGTGTGTGTGTGGTTAGTTGTGTTGTGAGAGAATGTGTGTGTGGTTCGTTGTGTGTGTGTGGTTCGTTGTGTGTGTGACTGCATGTGGTTCGTTGTGTGTATGTGTGTGTGTGTGTGTGGTTCGTTGTGTGTGTGACTGTGCATGTGTGTGTGGTTCGTTGTGTGTGTGACTGTGCGTTTGAGTGAATTCTGTGGGAAATATAATATGTACAGGGTGGTGCAAAAGTCTTGTCACCACACCCCCTACCATACATACACTTGCAAGCAGCCTCTCTCTTCCTGTAGGGGTGACAAGACTTTCAGACCACCCTATACAGTGTGTGTGTGTCTGATGACTATGGTGAAGGAAGGAGTGAGTGTGTGTGTGCTTGTGTGATGACTAAGGTGAAGGAAGGAGTGTGTGTGTGCTTATGGTGAAGGAAGGAGTGTGTGTGTGAGTGTGTGTGTTACGGGTAATAATTAGAGTGCCACCATACATTTGGCTCAAGGTCACTGCCATCTATTCCCTTCCTCTCCCACTCCACCCCCACTAACCCTGTAATTTAGATGTCAGGTTCCCAAGTTTCACTTATACGCGCGCGCGCCTGTGTTTGTGTGTGTGTGTGTGTGTGTGTGTGTGTGTTTTTGTTCATTTAGTGTGTTAAATGACCGTGTATACTACAACCTGTGTGTCTGTGTAGAACTGGGGACTTATGTTTATATTCAACTTGTGCAACACACACACACACACACAGTTTATAGTATACACGCTCATTAAACATACTAAATGAACGAACAAAAAGAAACAAACACACACACACACACACACACTACGCCTCTCTCTACGCCTCCCTCTTCCTCCACACACACACACACACACACAAACAAACACAGTCTCCTACGCCTCTTCAAACCTCCCTTCCCCCCCTCCCCTCCACACACACACACACACACACACACAAACAAACAAACAAACAAACAAACACAGTCTCGTACACCACTCTCTACGCCTCTTCAAACCTCTCTTCCCTCCCCTACACACACACACACTACGCCTCTCTCTACGTCTCCCTCTCCCTCCACACACACACACACACACACACACACACACTACGCCTCTCTCTACGCCTCCCTCCACACACACACACAACACAGACAATCATACATGCACTCTCTCCTGATATATGACCCGTGTAGGAAGGCTGTGTTTTGGTTGTGTCTCCACCACCACCACCACCGTCACCTTGGCCTTCAAACCCTTCTCCTCACCAGCTTTCTTTTTTCTCTCATACTATTTCCTCTATTTTTTCTCACACTGTTTCCTCTATTTTTTCTCTCACACTATTTCCTATTTTTTCTCTCACGCTTTCCTCTCTTTTTCTCTCACACTTTCCTCTCTTTTTTTCTCATACTAATTCCTCTTTTTCTCTCATACTATTTACTATTTTTTTTTCCTTCAATCCTTTTTCTCTTATTTCATTGATTGGTTATTAATGGAACACACACACACACACACACACACAGGAAAAATGTGGTGTTGACTAGAGGGGAAAGGGCATTGTGTGTGTGTGTGTGTAGGTGTAGGGAAGAGAGAGAGAGAGACAGTCTGTATATGTGTATGTGTGTGTGTACTAATCTCTGTCTTTCTGTGTGTGTATGTGTAGGGAAGAGATAGAAACAGTCTGTATATATGTGTGTGTGTGTACTAATCTCTGTCTTTCTGTGTGTGTGTGTGTGTGTGTGTGTGTGTAGGGAAGAGAGAGAGATAGAAACAGTCTGTATATGTGTGTGTGTGTGTGTACTAATCTCTGTCTTTCTGTGTGTGTGTATAGCTGCTGTTACGCTCACATTCACATCCATCTTGGTCATTGCCTCGTGAACCTTTTAAGGAGGTAATACACTTTGGGTATACTGGAGTGTCTTAATTCATCCAAAATATGCCAGGAAACAGAACCTATTGAATATATATAGTAACCATGTTGCCTGGAAAAGTTTGGAGAAATCATTTTGCTCCAGATTTACCACCAAAAAAATTGTACTATATATCCCCTTAAGGTGGTATATAATTATTTTTTGGGTACAACATTGGAGTGCCTTGATTCCTCCAAAGTATGCCAGGAAACAACAGGACCAGAAGAGCAAAATTAATGGTGTTGTTTTGTTGCTTGGAGTAGTTTGGAGGATGCATGCAGTTGCTCCAGAATTACCAAAACAAAACACTTCCCCCTTTAATTAAGTTAATGTGGTTTGTTTACAGTTTACTTCTAATGTTTTGTTCCCACCTAGTGTTGTTGTCAGTATTCCATCTATTATATTTCGAGAGGTACTGTCACGAGCACTAATAAATATACAGCTGTGGTTGAAGCTTTGACAGTTCAATTTCACCAAGAAACTAATTCCAATGGAGATCTTTATTGTGCATTTATTTACTGTCTCTAGCTATTCAAAGCACACCTGAATACTTATTAGTGCTCGTGACTGTACATGCAAACTCATGAATTAGAGACAATATTACTGCTGAATGGAAGGTGTATGTATGTATGTAATTATATCTCAAATAATTTATACACAAAACTGGAGGGTAGATTTATAACTGTATGTGTGTGGGTGGGAGAATTAAGAGAGACATCTGGTGGCTATTGTACAGTCGGCCTCAGGAATTTGTATACACCACTGTGACATACATCAGAGGTTCGTAACAACTACAATATTTAGTATAATAATTTCCTAGCACCAACCTGTTCTAGTAATATTTGAATTGGTCGCAGAACAATTCCTACAGTATTGGCTAAATAAATATCACTTTTAACCAATGATCTGTTTACGAATTCCTGAGGTCGACTGTACATACATAGATAGAGATGGTGCAAGAAGTAGTAGTAGTAGTAGTAGTAGTAAATATTAAGCCTCCCGCGTGACAATAACAGGAAACACGACACAGCAGAAAAAAAAAATGTTTAAGTCGACAATGCAAACACGAGAGAGAATTCAAGACAATGGAATGGAATTGAATGTGATGATAAGACTACATGACAGGGCAGTCTTCAGGGAGTAAAACACAACACAACACAATATAAACAGCACATCAAATAACATCAGAACACGAGAGAGTAGACCAAGGTACAACAACTCATCTCTCTCTCTCTCTCACACACACACACACAGCAGAATAGTACACGACACACAAACAGAAAGTCAGAGAACCAGATATACAACACAAAAGAACACACACACACACACACACACACACACACACACACACACACACACACACACACACACACACACACACACACACACACACACACACACACATTCAGAATACAACAGACGATAGAACAGAACACACAGGACATCCCCAAACCAAACACAGACACACACACACACACATACAGACATAAAGAAAGGTGAGGTGAGGTTAAGATATGCACTCCAAGGATGTATAGGTGTGTGTTTATGACCAACCAACCAACCATCCTTGTACAGTATACTCCTCTCACTACACACACACACACATACACACATCCCATTCCTCTCACTACACACACACACACCATTCCTCTCACTACACACACACACACCATTCCTCTCACTACACACACACACACCATTCCTCTCACTACACACACATACACACATCCCATTCATCTCACTACACACACACACATATCCCCTTCCTCTCACTACACACACATACACACACACCCTTCCTCTCACTACACACACACACACACACACTTCTCGTTCCTATGGTCTGTCAGTATCACCCGTGACAGTAATTGTGTGTAGTTTTGTCTCGTGTTTCCCATTTACAGTGTCCCATCTTTGTATATAGTAGTTTTTGTGTGTGTGTGTGTGTGTAGTGAGAGGAAGGGGATGTGTGTGTGTGTGTGTGTGTGTGTGTGTGTGAGATCTGGCCTGCAACCATACTATCATTATTATTATTATTATTATTATTATTATTATATGCACAAAAATATATTGACGCCCTACATTGCTTATTAGTAACGTAACTCACTTTCTGAGCAACGCATTATTATTAGTTTTACTCTGTGTGTGTGTGTGTTCGTTGGTTCATGGTTTGTTTTTATACGGGGCAGGGTAAGTGTGTTGGGAATGTTGTTCTCGGTAAGGAAGGCAGGATGATGTACAGAAAAACTAAAACCAGTTCGACATTTTGATCTTCTTCGTGGTGGTAGTGGTAGTGTGAATGAGTCTTGATAATAATAATAATAATAGTCAGTCTAGTGGGTGCTTTTGGCGGGAAGTAAAGGTGAGTAATAGGGCTGGAAGTGAGTAGGAGTAATGTAGAGTTTTGGCGGGAAGTAAAGATGAGTTATGTAGGCTTTTGGCGGGAAGTAAAGATGAGTTATGTAGAGTTTTGGCGGGAAGTGAGTAGGAGTAAGGATGAGTAACAGAGTTTGGGCGGGAAATGAGTATGAGTAATATAGAGTTTTGGCGGGAAGTAAGGATGAGTAATAGATTTTCGTCATTCTCTTGTTTTTTCTTGTTAGTGTTTCGTCTTATTTATTTATATATATATATTTACTTTTTGACGGATTGATGACTCTTGTTTTACTATTATTACTTATTTTTTTTTATGTCCATAGAACTATATATTTCGAGTTATGATTATTTTCGTGGATGGAGTGAAGGAGTCTATGTATTTGTTTTGATTTAGAGTAATTTTATTTCTTGACGTCTAGGCCTGTGTGTGTGTGTGTGTGTGTGTGTGTGTGTGTGTGTGTGTGTGTGTGTGTGTGTGTGTGTGTGTGTGTGTGTGTGTGTGTGTGTGTAAGAGAGGAGATGTTATGAGGTGAGAGGAGAGATGATGAGAAGTGAAGTGAGGTGAATTTGTTGAAGGAGAGGAGGGAGAGAAGAAATAAGGAGAAGAAGTGAAGTGAGATGAGGAGAGAAGAAATGAAGTGAGGAGAGAAGAAATGAAGTGAGGAAAGATTAGAAATGAAGTGAAAATGAAGAGAGATGAGGCAAGACAAGGAGAGAAGGAGATGAGAAGTGAAGAGAGGTTGAGTGTGTTGCAGGGGGTGGGTAGCCAAAGCGGCCAAGGGCGGCCTCTTCTCTACCAACAACACCACCACCTCCTCTTAGCTGGTGTACACTGTGTTTGGTCAGAGAGTGGGACGAACCATAGTAGGTGTAGGTGTGTGTGTGTTTGTAGGTGTTTGTGTGTGTAATATGTATGTGTGTGTTTGTAATATGTTTGTAGGTGTTTGTATTGTAGGTGTGTGTGTATGCATGTTTGTAGGTGTTTGTGTGTGTGTGTATTGTAGGTGTGTGTAGGTGTGTGTGTTATATGTATGTAGGGGTGAGTATATAATTATGTGTATGTGTGTATAATATGTATGTAGGTGTAGGTGTGTGTGTATGTGTATATTTAGGGGTATGTGTATGTATACGTCTATATGTGTGTGAAAGGAATGTAGGCAGTGAATTCATGTACTTAAAAAAAAAAAAACACACAATAAACAGTTACACTAAGGAAGACAGGAAACGCAACTTAATAATTATCTCCTCTCAAAATAATAGTCAGTACAGTAATGTGTATGTATGTATGTATTGTGTCATGAGATTTAAATTATAATTGTCTTAATAATAAATAATGAATAACTTCCTCCGTTGCATCAGTCAAGAGTCAAAATTGAAGTAAAAACCAAGGAAATATTCTCATGTTGGTAAATTGGAAAGCTTAGCCTACTCATTCCCCCCCTAAACTATAACACCACAACAATAACAACAACAGATGCCCAATTGGTAACAGTGAATGAAGGGATTTTGTTTCCTGGCATAGTTCGGAGGAATCAGTAGCCCCCCCCCCCCCCAGATTTATCAACAAGAGAATCTCCCCTTAAGTAATGTGGAGTAAGTAATGTGGTGGACGAATTGGAGTACTACACATTCCCACAATTTATATGTAATACGCGACCAAACACACACACACACACACACACCGATTTTTCACACACACACACACACACACACACCGATTTTCACTCACACACACACACACACACACACACACCGATTTTCACACACACACACACACACACCGATATTCACTCACACACACCGATTTTCACTCACTCACACACAGATTTTCACACACACACACACACACCGAATTTTCACACATACACACACCGATTTTCACTCAAACACACACACAGAAATATTTACACACATAGCTCACCGTGATATTTCACTTGATTCAGGACTTTCGATCGTGACTGTACAGTAAAATGCTTTCACTAATTTTTCTGACGACCTTTGTCTTGCACTGTACCGGAATGCAAATCAATACAGAGAGAGAGACAGAGACAGAGAGAGAGAGACACCCACAATACAGAGAGAGAGAGAGAGACACCCACAATAATTTGGAGGAATCAGAGACCTTCCAATTCACCAACAATAGAATCTTAAGGACCCCTGTGTTGTAGTCAGAAAATGTGATGTAAATGAGTCCTTCAAATATTGCCACGAAACACACACACCTACTACATAGAAGAAGCTTTTTGTTTCGTGGAATAGCCAGAAGGAATCAGCTCAAGCCTCCAATTTTCTCACAGGGTCTAAGCTTAATTAAGTCACACTATCATCAAATGCCACAACGAAGACATATTCAGAATCATTGACGTAAGAATACACACACAAGACATACCAACATTCATACCACCAACCAACACTATTTATTTTTTCCCTTCTTTAATGCCTCCCATACAAGGTCCCACAGACTCACTCAACACCCTTACTCATCCACTTGACCACCTACTCATCCATACACTCGACCACCTACTCATCCATACACTCGACCACCTACTCATCCATTCATTCACTCGACCACCTCCTCATCCATACACTCAACCACCTACTCATCCATTCATTCACTCGACCACCTACTCATCCATTCATTCACTCGACCACCTACTCAACTACTCATCCATTTACTGAACTGCTCACCCACTAATTCACTCAACAATTCGCTGACTAACTCACTCACCCACCCACCATGTATGTATCATCCTCACACACCCACTCACTCACTATGTATGTATCATCCTCACACACCCACTCACTCCCTATGTATGTATCATCCTCACACACCCACTCACTCACTATGTATGTATCATCCTCACACACCCACTCACCCACCCACCATGTATGTATCATCCTCACACACCCACTCACCCACCCACCATGTATGTATCATCCTCACACACCCACTCACCCACCCACCATGTATGTATCATCCTCACACACCCACTCACCATGTATGTATCATCCTCACACACCCACTCACACACTCACTATGTATGTATCATCTTTGCTGGGAATGTAACTGTATACTTCATCAACACTGGTCAATATTTACCAAATGATTTACACACCAAGGAGTTGCCATACCAAAACCTACTTCGCTTCCTACTGATTCCCCCAAATTATGCCACGAAACCTCTCCAGTACTATTAACATTGAGGTCCGTGTTGTTGTTGTTTCCTGGCATAGTTTGAAGGAATGAGTACCGTTTCAGTTCAGAGGATGCTCCACTTAAACGACCACACTGTGTTTATCACGCTAAAATACCTGTATATATATTTCCTCCGTTCTCGTCCTACATCATTTATTATCCATGCATAGGATTTACTTACTGCACTTTGATTCCTGGGTGTCATAATTATAATCCTCTCAAAACATTATACAGCTTGAGAACGAAGCAAACACAACATTGACCAGAGGATGGCGAAAATAATAAATGTATGATACAGCCGTTTAACACAGTGAACCTAGCTCGCACCTTTTTTATATTTGAGTTGTGTGCTTCCTCGTCAAAGCTCCGTTCCGATCTGTCGTCACAAATTAGCGTAAAATCCCAAGGAGTAGATGGATGTGACAGGTGCACGGTTATGGGAAACACACACAGACACAGAGAGAGAGAGAGAAGGGAGACAAGAGAGACAACAGGAGGTGCACGTGTGACCTCCACTGGGACTCGCTCACTACTGACTCCACTGCACGAGGCGGCTTATTCTTGTTGATGTCGTGGGTGGTGGTGGTAGTGGTGGGTGGTGGTGGGTGAACAGGATAAGGTAATGAAATAGTTAAGAGGGGAGGGGGTCATCTGTTGTGGTTGTTGTGATCATTTGTTGTTGTGGTTGTAGTGGTGGTGCAGTAGGTAGGTAGGTAGGTGAACAGGATAAGGTAATGAAATAGTTAAGAGGGGAGGGGGTCATCTGTTGTTGTGGTTGTAGTGGGTAGGTAGGTGAACAGAATAAGGTAATGAAATAATTGAGAAAGGGTCGTTTGTTGTGGTGGTTGATTCATTGATATTAGGAGCCGCAACAGCGAGGTCATAAAGTGCCAGAAAAAGGTGATAGAGAGA
>JAWQEG010004083.1:65000-70000 GCA_033782935.1 Petrolisthes cinctipes
GTGTGCTTCGAATACCAAGAGACAGAAAATAAATGCACAATAAGATGTCCATTGGAATTGCTTCGTTGGTGAATTGGACTGTTAAAAAGCTCCAACCAAAGTTGTATACTTATTAGTGCTCGTGACTGTACAGATACATACGTATAGCCTATCTGTATGTGTTAGGTCACTTTACCACATCACATCACATCATCACCCTTCAACCTAACGATGGTGTAACACATGTATCGATAAAACAATTAGCCAAGTGTGTCTATATATGTATGTATGTATGTACAGATATATACGTATAGCCTATCTGTACTGTAAGTGTCAGGTCACTCACTTTAACACATAACATCATCACCCTTCAACCCTAACCTAACGATGATATCAGGTTGTTGTTGTTGTTGTCATAATCACTATATAGTCACCTCATCTCTTCTCTTCTCCTTTTACTGTGACGGAGAAAATTGTCACGTTAAAGAGCTGAGTGACATTTTCTGCACAGTGATCACAGTTACAACCCTACCACTACAGTAACTACACTCTCACTCACTCTCTTTATATATATATATATTTTGTGTGTGTGTGTGTGTGTTTAGGTGACTTGCCAGAGTTTTTAGTTTTCGTACTCGTCGCTTTGTTTTTACTTTTTTGTTTATATTTTACACTTTTCGTTTTTGTGTAATTTTTCTGCAGTTTTTTTTTGCTTGTATAGGGTAGGGTACACACACACACACACACACACACACACACACACACACACACACACACACATATAGATAGATAGACAAGCCGAGAGAAACCATACTTAGAGAAATACACACATACAGAAACACACAGCCAAAAGAAACAGATGAACAGATACGTTACCAGAATGACAGACAAACAGACAGATAGATAGATAGAATGACAGACAGACAGATAGATAGATAGAATGACAGACAGACAGACAGATAGATAGAATGACAGACAAATAGACAGATAGATAGAATGAGACAGTCAAACAGACAGATAGAATGACAGACGGACAGATAGATAGATAGATAGAATGACAGAAACAGACAGATAGATAGATAGAATGAGACAGACAAACAAACAGATAGATAGAATGACAGACAGACAGATAGACAGATAGAATGACAGACAAACAGATAGATAGACAGACAAACAGACAGATAGATAGATAAAATGACAGACAGATAGATAGATAAAATGACAGACAGATAGATAGATAGAATGACAGACAGATAGATAGATAAAATGACAGACAGACAGATATATAGAATGACAGACAGACAGATAGACAGACAGAATGACAGACAGACAGATAGATAGAATGACAGACAAACACACACACACACACACAGACAAATAGATAGACAGAATAACAGACAAACAAACAAACAAACAAACAGATAGACAGACAAACAAACAGACAAACAAACAAATAGACAGACAGACAAGTGGAGAAAGTGTTGTTGTAGGTTCATGGTGTTTACTCTTACCACCACCACCACCACCACTACCACTACTACTACTACTACTACTACTACCTCTACGTCTATCATCCCAACACGTATCTCCTCTATATTATAAGTTAGAAAGCTTTATACCATGGGAAGATTGGTCATGGGTGGGGTTGGTTGGTTGGTTGGTTTGGAGGCTGTTCAGACGTGGGGTTATCTGTCTCTCTGTCTCTGGGGTTCTCTGTCTCTGTCTCTCTCTCTGTGTCTGGGGTTCTCTGTCTCTGTCTCTGTCTCTCTGGGGTTCTCTGTCTCTGTCTCTCTGTCTCTGGGGTTCTCTGTCTCTGTCTCTCTGTCTCTGGGGTTCTCTGTCTCTGTCTCTGGGGTTCTCTGTCTCTGTGTCTCTGTCTCTGGGGTTCTCTGTCTCTGTGTCTCTGTCTCTGGGGTTCTCTGTCTGTCTGTCTGTCTGTGTGTGTGTGTGTGTGTGTGTGTGTGAGAGAGAGAGAGAGAGAGAGAGAGAGAGAGATTAAGGCTTGATAATGTGTGTGTATAATAAAGGTTGATACTATGTGTGTGTGTATGTGTGTGTGAGAGAGAGAGAGAGAGAGAGAGAGAGAGTAGACAAAAAAAAATGAAAACTAAAGAAAGCGTGAGTGAGTGAATGTGTGAAAAATAGATGGAAGGGAGAAAGTTGGACCCAAAAAAAGAGAGAGAGAGAGAGAGAGAGAGAGAGAAAAATGATTTAGAGTTCAGACACGTTATCTCTTTATTGGTGTGGATAGAAGATGATGACAAGCAAGCAAGCAAAAGAAAGAAAGTGGTGACAAGAGTTGGCATGTACGTACAGTTGGCTGCAGAAATTCTTACACAGGTTATATGGAAAGAGAGGTTATTATTCTTACACAGGCTATATGGAAAGAAAGGTTATTATTCTTACACAGGCTATATGGAAAGAGAGGTCATTATTCTTACACAGGTTATATGGAAAGAGAGGTCATTCATTATTCTTACACAGGCTATATGGAAAGAGAGGCCATTCATTATTCTTATACAGGTTATATGGAAGGAGAGGTCATTCATTATTCTTACACAGGTTATATGGAAAGAGAGGTCATTATTCTTACACAGGCTATATGGAAAGAGAGGTCATTCATTATTCTTACACAGGCTATATGGAAAGAAAGGTCATTCATTATTCTTACACAGGCTATATGGAAAGAGAGGTCATTATTCTTACACAGGTTATATGGAAAGAGAGGTCATTCATTATTCTTACACAGGTTGTATGGAAAGAGAGGTCATTCATTATTCTTACACAGGATATATGCAAAGAGAGGTCATTCATTATTCTTACACAGGTTATATGGAAAGAGAGGTCATTCATTATTCTTACACAGGTTATATGGAAAGAGAGGTCATTCATTATTCTTACACAGGATATATGCAAAGAGAGGTCATTCATTATTCTTACGCAGGCTATATGGAAAGAGAGGTCATTATTCTTACACAGGTTATATGGAAAGAGAGGTCGTTATTCTTACACAGGCTATATGGAAAAAGAGGTCATTATTCTTACACAGGCTATATGGAAAAAGAGGTCATTATTCTTACACAGGCTATATGGAAAGAGAGGCCATTATTCTTACACAGGTTATATGGAAAGAGAGGTCATTCATTATTCTTACACAGGTTATATGGAAAGAGAGGTCATTATTCTTACACAGCTTATATGGAAAGAGAGGTCATTATTCTTACACAGGCTATATGGAAAGAGAGGCCATTCATTATTCTTACACAGGCTATATGAAGGAGAGGTCATTATTCTTACACAGGTTATATGCAAAGAGAGGTCATTCATTATTCTTACACAGGCTATATGCAAAGAGAGGTCATTCATTATTCTTACACAGGCTATATGGAAAGAGAGGTCATTCATTATTCTTAGACAGGTTATATGGAAAGAAAGGTTATTCTTACACAGGCTATATGGAAAGAGAGGTCATTCATTATTCTTACACAGGCTATATGGAAAGAGAGGTCATTCATTATTCTTACACAGGTTATATGCAAAGAGAGGTCATTCATTATTCTTACACAGGCTATATGGAAAGAGAGGTCAATCATTATTCTTACACAGGTTATATGGAAAGAGAGGTCAATCATTATTCTTACACAGGTTATATGCAAAGAGAGGTCATTCATTATTCTTACACAGGCTATATGGAAAGAGAGGTCATTCATTATTCTTACACAGGTTATATGCAAAGAGAGGTCATTCATTATTCTTACACAGGCTATATGGAAAGAGAGGTCAATCATTATTCTTACACAGGTTATATGGAAAGAGAGGTCAATCATTATTCTTACACAGGTTATATGCAAAGAGAGGTCATTCATTATTCTTACACAGGCTATATGGAAAGAGAGGTCATTCATTATTCTTACACAGGCTATATGGAAAGAGAGGTCATTCATTATTCTTACACAGGCTATATGGAAAGAGAGGTCATTCATTATTCTTACACAGGTTATATGTAAAGAGAGGTCATTCATTATTCTTACACAGGTTATATGTAAAGAGAGGTCAATCATTATTGTGAAAGTACTGCAATGAATGGTCTACCAAGTGACTCGGTGATTAGCAAAACAACAAACCTAATAATAATAATAATAATAATAATGATGTATTGCAGTTACGTAGTTTTACATTTTATATTATATGTTGTAAACCCTCGAAAACAACAACAACAACAGCGTGCATGTATACGAATTGTTGTTGTGGCCATTAGTACATACAGTCGTCACCAGAAGTCGTCCCCTCCTCGTCACCAGAAGTCGTCCTCTCCTCGTCACCCTTCCCTCCCATTTTGGTTGATGGTGTATAGTTAATTGTTATTATTATTGTGGTGTTGTTGGTTGGAATGGGTAATATATAGCCTAATGATGTGTGCAGTGTATGTATGTTATGTTACTAAAGGTTATATTACACACACACACACACACACACACACACCTATTTTATTGATTTTTTACATCTCTCTCTCTCTCTCTGTCTGGAATCAGCTACCAACAGAGGTAGTTGATAGTTCCTCGATAGAGCAGTTCAAGACACAGTTAGACAAAGTTCTGCCAAGCCTGTTAGAGTTAAAGTGATTGTTTCCTCCTTTCCTGCTACAAAAATTTCCTAGTCCGCCTTTTTTCCTCCGGGTTAGGTACATTTCCATTTCCATACCCGCAATGCGGGTGGGAGAGGTGGGTGGGGAGAGCCTTCTCTTTACTATACTTTTCTCTCACTATTAGTTAGCAACTGCTACTACACCTACGGTACCTTCTTGGTATGGGTCGTAAGACCTTTTGAGGTGCTACTTGTCCTTGTAACTCTCTCTCTCTCTCTCTCTCTCAACCATAACAACTAAGTCTGAGAATTTTAAAAGATTGTACTATTTTGGCTCACTGTTTACCCTGGTGCGTGGGAAGAGAAAATGACTGTACCGTATACTTTTGTGAGAGAGAGAGAGAGAGAGAGAGAGAGAGAGAGAGAGAGGAGAGAGA
>JAWQEG010004083.1:72500-75000 GCA_033782935.1 Petrolisthes cinctipes
CCTGACGAATGGAAACTCGCTAACGTAACACCAATATTTAAAAAAGGCAGCAAATCCCTACCTAGTAACTATCGCCCTATCAGCCTAACCTCAGTCGTATGCAAAATGCTAGAGACAATCATACGAGATAAACTTACAAATCACTTAGAGGAAAACAACTTACTTAAAGACACTCAACACGGTTTTCGTAACAAACGCTCTTGCCTAACGAACCTATTAGACTTTTTAAATGACATTTTCAATGAATACGATAAGAGTAAAGCAGTAGACATAATTTATCTAGATTTCCAAAAGGCCTTTGACAAAGTTCCCCATAAACGCTTAATATCTAAACTAAAATCACACAGAATCCAAGGCGATACCGTAAGATGGATAGAGAACTGGCTAAGAAACCGAAAACAACGCGTGGTAATAAATGGAAAATCTTCTAGTTGGACAGGCGTTACAAGCGGGGTGCCACAGGGTTCAGTTTTAGGGCCAATCCTATTCCTAGTTTACATAAACGACATAGACGAAGGCCTCTCATGCATAATATCGAAGTTTGCCGATGACACCAAAATTGCAAATACAGTACTCACTAACGCACAGACTAAAGAAATGCAAGATAATCTCGATAAATTGTCAAATTGGGCGAAAACTTGGCAAATGTCCTTCAATTCAGATAAATGTAAAGTGCTCCACATCGGACATCATAACGTAGCAGCAAACTACTCGTTAAATGGTAAGCAACTTAAAAGCGTGGATCGAGAGACAGACTTAGGGGTAACAGTATCAAGTAACCTAAAACCCAGTCAGCAGTGTACGGAAGTAATTAAGAAAGCAAATAAAACTATCGGCTTTATCGGCAGAGCATTCGAGTATAAATCTAAAGACACAATCCTCACTTTGTATAATTCCCTGGTCCGTCCCCTTATGGAGTATTGTGTTCAAGCCTGGTGCCCGTATTACCAGAAAGATATAGCAAAATTGGAACGAGTCCAACGTAGAGTTACTAAAATGATACCAAGTCTGAGAAATAAAACGTACGAGGAGCGGTTAAGCGAATTAAATCTATTCCCATTGACACAACGTAGACTGAGAGGTGACTTAATCCAGGTATTTAAAATAATCAAAGGCATTGATAATATGGACTGCAACAAATATTTCACTATTGATCAATCAAACTACACGAGAGGAAACGGCTGCAAAATCATAGGCAAATCATTTAACTCGCACGAATCAAAAAATTTCTTTTTTAACCGAGTCGTCAACTTATGGAATGGGCTTCCCCGTAACGTAATTGACTGTAACACCGTAGACAGCTTCAAACGTCGCTTAGATAAACACCTTGCGTCTAATCCCCGACTTACAATGTTTACTAATGAATAATTTTTGCCCATTACAGGTGGCAAGTTAGCCAAATTTCACCTACTTTCTATCTTTCCTATAAAAAAATTTCCTTGTGGAGTATTTCTGCCAACCCACAAGGTTCCCATTCCTGACTTTATTTCCTGTACGGCTCAGGCCGGAGGGAGTGGAGGGTGGGGAGAGAGCCTTCTACTTTGCTATCCTTACCTACGACTATCACTGGGGAGTAATTCATTCTCTACCAGTAACCTTCTAATCAGGTCACCTCGTTTGGACCGTAAGGTCTGTTGTGGTCTGTGTCTCTATGTAACTCTATGTAACTCTCTCTCAAATTTCCCCACTTGACCTGCATTTAATTAATTTCTTCCTGTTTTAATATCATAGTCATTCACTCTCTCTCTCATTCATTTCCTCTTGGCTATCACTCTTCATGGCCTTCTCATTCCACCTTCATGACGTCCTAGAATGATCCTATACCTACCCACCCACCTACCCACCTACCTACCCTCCCACCCACCCACCCACCTACCTACCTACCTACCTACCTACCCACCCACTCACTCACCTACCTACCCACCTACCCACCTACCTACCCACCCACCCACCCACCCACCCACCTACCCACCCACCTACCTACCTACCTACCTACCTACCTACCTACCCACCCACCTACCTACCCACCTACCTACCCACCTACCTACCTACCCACCTACCTACCTACTCATCTTGTCTCCCCCACCTACATATCCACCCACCTACCCAGTACCGTGCCCCCCCCCCACACCCACCTATAACCACCTACTTCAACAACACACAATCCTGACCCACTCTTTTACACTACCTTCCTGTTTTGTCCTACTTACCTACATTGATTCGACATCTATCTACAACTTCCTTCCATCCATCCACCACCTCTTTCACTCCACCACTTCTCTTCTTTCACTTCACCACTTCTCCTCCTTCACTCCACCACTTCTCTTCCTTCACTCCACCACTTCTCTTCCTTCCTTCACCTCTCTTCCTTCCTTCACCTCTCTTCCCTTCACCACCTCACCCCCTCCTTCACCACCACCACCTCCTCCCCTTCCTTCCACCACCTCCCCCTTCCTTCCACCACCTCCCTTCCCTTCCACCACCTCCCTTCCCTTCCACC
>JAWQEG010004083.1:80000-92727 GCA_033782935.1 Petrolisthes cinctipes
TATGAAACAGAATAAGCGTTTGATTGTAATTGGTTCACTAGTATATCAAATGATTCAAAACTTCAACAAGACCTGGGTACAAATTTTGGATTGCGAGTGTAGGCTACAGTACTTAGTGAATTACAGGTTGTCAGGATATTATAATTGTGTCTCTCTGGTATCGAGTTAAAGTCAGGTTAGGGTAGAAGGGGCTAAGTCTGGTTTGTTTTGGTTTGATTATAATTAGTTTAGCTAGATTCGGGTTGGGTAGCAGGATCTAAGTCAGGTTAGATTAGCATAAATTTGGTTGCCTTAGCATAGGGTAGGAACACGACAGGGTTGGGGTTTTGGTTAGGGGTCAACTTTACTGTCCTTGAAAGAGATAGGTAGGTAGTACAGTGTTGGTAAATCAGGAGCAAATGATTCCTCCAAACTAGTCCCAAGCAACAGGACACACCTATATTTCTTGTCAATATGGTCCTGTTTCCTGGCATACTTTGGAGGAATCAAGGCACTCTTAAGGGGATAATTCTTTTTTGGTACATACATTGGAGTGCCTTGATTCCTCCAAAAATATACCAGGAAACAAGACCAGATGAACAAAAATAATGGTGTACTGCTGTTGCTTGGAATAGTGTGGAGGATTCAGTTGCTACAGATTTACCAACACAAAAAAACATGTAGGTTCTTCGTGTATACTTGGGAGCGTCTCACTGAAGAATTATAGGGTGGTGGTGATTGTTGTGTTGTTGTTGGATGGTAATGTGTGTGTTTGGCACCTCACTCACTCTGTCTCTCTGTCTGTCTGTCTTCATGTACTGTACTGTTATTGTATTCATCCTCCTCCCTCCCCTCTCACTCTCTGTCATTCTCATACCCTCACCATGACATCACCGCCACACACACACACACACACAGATACAGACAGAGGGACATCACCGCCACACACACACACACACACACAGAGGGACATAACCGCTACACACACACACACACACACATACACACACAGAGGGACATCACCGCTACACACACACACACACACATACACACACAGAGGGACATCACCGCTACACACACACACACACACACACACACACACACACACACACACACACACACACACACACACACACACACACACACACACACAGAGGGACATAACCGCTACACACACACACACACACACACACACACACACACACACACACACAGAGGGACATCATCATATTCACAGTTTATCGTATTTAAAAGGGGTAAATTCACTTCTGTTACATTGGAGTGCCTTGATTCCTCCAAAGTATGCCAGGAAACAGGACCAGATGAACAAAAATAATGGTGTTGTTCTGTTGCTTGGAATAGTTTGGAGGAATCATTTACTCCAGATTTACCAACACTGTACTTCCCTCAGCAGATAAGAAGATATTGTTGTTGTTGTTGTCTGAAATATATTGTCGTTGTTGTTGTCTGAAAAATATTGTTGTACTTGTTGTGGTGTGAAATGTTGTTGTTGTTGTTGTCGTCTGAAAAATATTGTTGTTGTTGTTGTTGTTGTTGTAGTCTGAAATGTTGTTGTTGTTGTAGTCTGAAATAGTGTTCGTACTAATGGTGTTGTCTGTACAGGTGAATCTCAGTGACTCTCTTGTATTGTTCTCTGCTCTTATCCTAACTTTCAATGTCATAGGTATTGTTTGTAATGTTTCTGTCGCATGTATTTCAGTGACAGACATATTATAGGTACACACACACACACACACACACACACACACACACACACACACACACACACACACACACACACACACACACACACACACACACACACACACACACACACACATACACACACACACACACATACACATACAAATATCCGCCACACACACACACACACATACACATACAAATATCCGCCACACACACACACACACACACGTACAGATATCCGCCACACACACACAGACATCCGCCACACACACACACACACATACATACATACATACATACAGATATCCGCCACACACACACACACACACACACACACACACACACACACACACACACACACACACACACACAGACACACACACACAGACACACACACACACACACTAACGCCGTCATCACGACCAGCACACATCCTCCATCCCAGCGATATATTTACTTCACTCTGATCCTTCCTGCCTCTCCTGTCCTCTCTTCTCTTTCTCCTCTGTTTCTCTTCTCCCCTTCCACCCCCTCCCTCTCCTCTCTTCTCTTCTTCTCCTCTCCTCTCTTCTCTTCTTCTTCTCTCCTCTCTTCTTCTCCTCTTCTCTCTTCTTCTCCTCTCCTCTCTTCTTCTCCTCTTCTCTCTTCTTCTCCTCTCCTCTCTTCTTCTCCTCTTCTCTCTTCTTCTCCACTTCTCTCTTCTTCTCCTCTTCTCTCTTCTTCTCCTCTTCTCTCTTCTTCTCCTCTTCTCTCTTCTTCTCTTCTCTTCTTCTCTTCTCCCCTCCCCTCTCTTCTTTGTCCTCTATTTCTCTTCTCCCCTCCCCTCTCCTCCCCTCTCCTCTCTTCTTTGTCCTCTGTTTCCCCCTTCCCTCCCTCCCCTCTTTATCTACCTCTCTTCGTTCCCCTTCACCTCCTCTTCCTCCATCTCCTTCACCTTCCTCCACCATGACACTCCATCACGTGTGCACCCATTCATAAACACACACACACACACAGACGGACCTGTTAATACATAGGATAGTAGTAGTAGTAGTAGTAGTAGTAGTAGTAGTAGTAGTAGTAGTAGTAAAGGTAAAATTATGGTAATAGAAGTGGTATTTATTTATAGTGATGAATGGATGTTGGGGTTGACAGTGTTGGCAGGTGCAATTTCATAGAATAAAAACTTGGACTTTAGATTTTGGGAGGTGGAATGGTGTTAAGTTGTGGTTAGAGGTGGTGGTGGTGGTGGTGGTGTATTTAATGGTGGTAGTGGGAGTGGTGGACGTAATAGGGATGATGGTAGTATTAGTAGTAGGAATAGTGGTGGTGACAGGTAGTAGTAATGGTGGTAGTTAGTGGGAGTGGTGGACGTCATAGTTATGGTGATAGTAGTAGTAGTAATGGTTGTAGTAGTTGTAGTATCGACAGGTAGTAGTAGTAGTAATAGTAATAGCAGCAGTAGCGACAGGTAGTAGTAGTAGTAGGAGTAGTAGTGGTCATGTTAGTAGTAGTAGTAGTGGTGGTGGTGGTGATGTTAGTAGTAGTAGTAGTAGTAGTGGTGGTGGTCGTGTTAGTAGTATTGGTGGTAGTAGTAGTAGTAGTAGTAGTAGTAGTGGTGGTGGTGGTGGTCGTGTTAGTAGTATTGGTGGTAGTAGTAGTAGTAGTAGTGTTAGTAGCAATGTTGGAACTGGGTGATACTATTGAAGACCTGGGCACTCCCACAACTCCTTATATGTAGTCCTTGTGGCATGCAGCATATCCCCCCCACCCCCCTATACACACACACACACCATCTTCACCCCTCACTCTACCCCTTTTCTCCCCCACACTACCCCTCTTCTCTCCATTCCCTCTCATTATCTTCTTTCCCTTCTCCTATCCCCCCTTTTCTCCTTTCCCTTCTTCTCCCCTTTCCCTTCTTCTCCCCTTTTCCCCTTTCCCTTCTCCCCTTTTCCCCTTTCCCTTCTTCTCCCCTTTCCCCCTTGCCCTCTTCACCCCACCCTCTCCCCTCTTCACTCCACACTCTACTCCTTACCCTCTTCTCATCTCTCCCCTCTCCTTCTGTTCCTTCCCCTTTTACCCCATTTTCCTTCTCTCCTTCCCCTCCCCTTCTCTTCCTTTCTCTCTCCTATCCCTCCTTCTCTCCCTACCCATCTCCCCCTCTTCTCCCCTTTCCCCCTTGCCTTCTTCACCCCACCTTCTCCCAGTTCCCCTCTTCTCCCCTTTCCACCCTTGTCTCCATTTCCCTCTCCTTCTCTTACTTTTCTCTCTCCTACCCCCACTCCTCTCCCCCCTCATCCCCACTCCTCTCCCCCATCCCATCTCCTCTCCCCCCTCATCTCCTCTCCCCCCTCATCTCCTCTACCCCATCCCATCTCCACTCCCCCATCCCATCCCATCTCCACTCCCTCACTCCACACTGCATTTTTCGGGTTACTTAAAGGTGAGATTCTTTTGTTGTTGTTGGTGGCGAATTGGAAGGTCTGTGATTCCCCCAAACTATATGCCTCAAAACACATCCCCCCTATTTAGTACCATTCAGGACATCTGTTTACACTGGTATATAGTTAGGAGGAATCAGAGCTTACCTTCAGAATCAACAAACAAAATAATCTATCTCCCCTAACTTCCTCATTCATTTAATTAAGTGGTTTATCTAGGAAGAAAAAAAAATGTGGTTTACCCCTCCACCACCACCACCACCACCTCTTCTTTTCTTCCCTTATCTTTCACACTTCTTTTTCCCTTCTCTTTCACACTTCTTCACCTTCGTTCCTTCTCTCATCTTCTCCTTTATCCCCCTCTTTTAGTTTATTCTTCCTTCTCTTAATCCTCCTCCTCCTCGTTCTTTCTTTTATCTTCTCCTATTCTCTCCCCTTTTATCTATTCTCCCCCTCCCCTCTCTTTCTTTTCCCTCCTACTTCACACACACACACACACACACACACACACACACACACACACACACACCACACACACATACACACACACACACACACACACACACACACACTCACACACACACACACACACACACACACACACATTTCAAAAATTTATTCTATTCCCCAATCTCTTTTTCCTTCTACACACACACACACACACACACACACACACACACACACACACACACACACACACACACACACACACACACACACACGTGTACTCTACTCCTCACTAAACCCTTTCCTCAATTTCTATATTATAAAATTACCGACGTGTTGTTGATGTATGTAAGCTAAGGAAAACAACCCCATTATTATTTTTATCACATATATATATAAAGAAAGAAAAAATTATATTATATTTTTCATGTGGTAGCTAAACTATATAAAAAAATATAACTAATGTTTTAATTCTTTCTTTCCACGACACCAATATTATTTTTATCACTTATATATATATAAAGAAAGAAGAAATTAGATATATATTTATATATTTTTTTTTTTGCTGTTGTAGCTCAATTGACTAATGACTAATGTTCAAATTCTCTCTTTCCCAGGTAAGTGTGACAAAAGTGAAAGTGTGTGTGAAGAGCAGAGGGGAACAGGTAAGTGTTATAGCTATTATTTTTATTCGTTGTATTATTGTTATTATTATTATTATTATTATCATTAGTTTTATTATTATTAGTATTAGTATTATTAATTGTATTATTATTATTTTTATTGTTGTTGGTTGTATTATATTTTTTATTATTATTATTATTATTATTATTATTATTATATTATTGTTAGTTATAGTATTTTTATTATTACTATTATTATTATTGTTTTTATTATTTATTTTATTTATTATTAGTTGTAGTATTATTTTTTATTATTATTATTATTATTATTATTATTATTACTATTATTATTACTATTATTATTATTATTATTATTATTATTATTATTATTGTTTTGTATTTCTTTCTTTAATGCGTGGGAATGTGTTGGGTTAATACAGTGATGGTTGTGGTGTCTGGTGTATAGTAAAGTCAAAGTGGGCGAGACATTTAACCTTGACCTCTCTGTACCGCTCGTGAGGCAAGGAAGGAAGGAAGGAAGGGAAATGCTTAAAAAAAAAAAAAAAAAAAAAAAAAAAAAAAAAAAAAAAAAAAAGGAAGAGTGGAGGAAAGGAGATGAAAACGAAAAAAGATGGTAGAGGGAAGGAAAGGAGGGAATGCATAAATAGGAAGGAAGGGAGAGGGAAGGAAAGGAGTTGAAAAAAAAAAGGAAAAGAGGGAATGCATAAATAGGAAGGAAGGGAGAGGGAAGGGAAGGAGATGAATACGAATAAAAGGATTGATGAAGGAAGGAAGGAAGGAAGTAGTGTGAAATGATGAAGAAAGGATGGAAAAATGTACATAAAATAATGAATGAAGGAAGGGATAAAAATACGAACAAAAAGGAAGTAAGAAGTGTGAATGAAATTGTGACGAAAAGAAGGAAGAATGTATACAAAAGAATGAAGAAAGAAAAGGAATAAAGATAAAAAAAAAAAAAGTGTGAAATTGTAACCTAAGAAAGAAAGGAAGGAAGAATATATATAAAAGAATGAAGGAAGGAAGGGATAAAAATACGAAAAAAAAGGAAGGAAGAATACATATAAAAGAATGAATGAATGAATGAATGAAGGAAGGAAAGGATTCAGTTTTATAAAGCAGTATCGGTGTTTGATATTGTGAGGAACAAGATATTTCAAAATGTTGGTGGGTGAGAAAAGAGTGAATCCTGAGTGTGTGTGTGTGTGTGTGTGGATGAATCAGGGTGTGGGGGATGTGGATGAGTCAAGAAGGATGTGTGGGGGAGTTTAATAGGTGTGTGTGTGTGTGTGGAGGAGTTTAATAAGTGTGTGTGTGTGTATGTGTGTTTAGGGGGTGACAAGGGTATGTATGTGTTTATGTATGTATGTATGGGAGGCCAGGTTAGGTATGTGTGTGTGTGTGTGTGTAGAGAGAGAGAGAGAGAGAGAGAGAGTCAGCCATGTTGGGTCAAAGTGAAGTAAGGTGAACGGTGGTGAGTCATCATATACCGTTCAGTGGGAGGTAAGGTCATGGGTTGGGGGTGGGGGGAGGGGGGAGGGAGAGCTGGACACATATTTTATCAAGAGGAGAGATTATTATTTTGATGGGGAATTAAAATGTTTCTGATTCCTCCAAACAATACAACGAAAAAGATACCTTATTAGTACCATCGTTGAGGGGGTCAGTCTGTTTTATGGTGTACTGTACTTTGGAGGAATCAGTATATATTATGTATAACTTTTTCAATTTACCATCAAAGTTAATGAATCTCTCCTTTTAAAGTTGTGATATTCGTTATGGTGATTGGGTAATAGTAATGGTGTTGTTGTTGTTGTTGGTAATGATATTGTTGTTGTTGGCATTGGTGGTGTTGTGTTGTAGTGCTGAAGGTAGTGATTACATACATACATAATATATATACATACATACATACATAAAATACATACATATACAACATACATACATACATACATATACAACATACATACATACATACATATACAACATACATACATACATACATATACAACATACATACATACATACATATACAACATACATACATACATATACAACATACATACATACATACACACATACATACACAACACTACATAAATAAATGACCCGTTGTTGTATGGAAATCACTTAGTATACTCCAGTTTTGTTTTGTTTTTAATCATCCGACAATGAACCTCCTTCCTCATTCAGTTTCTTTACTTAACTGGAGAAACTTGATGCAGTGTAAGACGAACTATACACCCAAACATTGTCACAACATGGTATTTATAGGCAACTTGTAAATACTGCATTATACGTGTATAGTACAGTCGGCAGCAGAAATTCGCGTCCAGTCCACGTACTTTATATATACTGTTAATATGACCAGATAAGGCTACATTTTGAACTAGTTTCTATTCTAATATGCATACGAAATTTAGCATATGAGAAGTATGTCTGTCATCTCTACATTTAAATAGCGTTACAACATTACTACACTCATACTTACGCTGTTTGCAAATGAAGCGAACATATGCTGCCGACTGTATGTACCTGATCGTGTATAAAAATTGGCGGATTCTGATTCCACCTGACCATGCCACGAAACAAGCTCCTTCCATAATTATACAGTAGGTGTGTTATTCGTGACAATATTTGAAGGACTCATTTATCTTCAATTTTCTGACTACATCATAGGGTTCCTTAAGATCATATATTTTTTTTTATTTTTTTTTATTTGTTATTTATATTTGGAATGGAATGCCACACACACACACACACACACACACACACACACACACACACACACACACACACACACACACACACACACACACACACATACTAAAAAAAAACAAACAAACAAACAAACAAACAAACACACAAACAAACACACATACCCAGGCGACCCCTACACACACACACACACACAGACACACATACCCAGGCGACCCCTACACACACACACACACACACACATACCCCATCCATCTTCCAGTGTGTGTGTGTGTGTGTGTCCTATAGCCGTGTGAATAGTGCTACATACCCCACCTCTATATAGCCCAGACCAGACTAACCCAGCCACCAACAGTTGCCTGATTTATAGGCCTCACTTCCTCATTCACGATACTCATACCTTCCTTTCCTTATCCTCCCCTTCCTCTCCTTATCCTCCTCTCCTTCCTTTTCATTCCCGTGTTTGTTTTTCTCCTCCTTCTCTCCTCTCCTCTTCCCTCTTCCTCATTCACGATACTCATACCTTCCTCTCCTTATCCTCTCCTTCCTCTCCTTATCCTCCTCTCCTTCCTTATTCATTCCCGTGTTTGTTTTTCTCCTCCCTTTCCTTATCCTCCTCTCCTTCCTTATTCATTCCCGTGTTTGTTTTTCTCCTCCCTTTCCTTATCCTCCTCTCCTTCCTTATTCATTCCCGTGTTTGTTTTTCTTCTCCTTCTTTCCTCTCCTTCTTCCCCCTTCCTCCTCTCCTTCCTTTCTTTTTCCTTACCGTGTTTGTTGTTCTTCTCCTTCTCTCCTTTCCCTCTTCCTCATTCACGATACTCATACCTTCCTCTCCTTCCTTATTCCTTCCCGTGTTTGTTTTTCTTCTCCTTCTCTCCTCTCCTCACACTCGAATAAGATTAGTAACATAACCGCAGTTCACATCATATATACTCCGACAAGAGTAGAACAGTCACAGACTCACCACGTTAATAGTATTCGTAGCATAGAGTGTAGGGCCTGGGTAAGCCAGGCGGAGTATAGACCACTGGTATATTTATAGCTAGCTAGTACTGTATTACACGAATAATTTTACGTCATATATATAAAAATGTACTGTATTTTAAGACATAGTGTAAGAACCTTCCTGCTGTCCTATATAAATTCCATGTTAGTTTTTCCATACTACATGGTAACTTTTCATTTCCTGCCAGCTTCGGCTGGAGGGAGTGGTGGGTGGGGAGGAGCCTTCTTCTTTGCTATACTTTCCTCACTCTTGTAGGTTAGATAGAATAGCAAAATCAAGCAGCCTCGTAAGGACCAGTAGGTCTGTTGCTGTTTGAATGTCCTTTGTATATTCCTATTCGTATTTATGCCTCACTTCCTCATTCACGACACTCACAGCTTGCTCTCATCATCCCCTTCCTCTTATCCTCTTCCCATCCTTCTTACTTCTTTCCTCATTCTCCCCTTTTTCTTTTTACTTTCCTCCTCATCGTCACCCGCAAAGCCCCTCTCCCTCTTCCCTCTCTCTCTCTTTTTATTTTTTCATTCACGACACTCACAGCTTGCTCTCATCATCACCTTCCTTCCCTCTTATCCTTCCTTCTTCCTTCCATATATAATATAAACTTACAGCTGTTTTGTGTAGTGTACCGATTCATCCAAACTATATAAATTTAATAATTATATGCCATGCAGGAAACAGATTATACCACAGTATGATACATGTGTGTGTGTGTGTGTGTGTGTGTGTGTGTGTGTGTGTGTGTGTGTGTGTGTGTTTTTCGTGGCATAGTTTGGAGTACAGCCACAATCAAATATCCACCGACACTTTCCTTCCATCAAAGTAAATATCTTGGTAATAAAGAACAACACGTGTATGATTTTGCAACACACACATCATAATAATAATAATCGAGGAGGTTGAGTTGACGTAAGGTGTTGTTGCATAATTATATTTTGATATGATACTGATTTATTTGCACGATGGAAGGAAAGTGTTGGTGGTTATTTGATTGTGGCTGTACATGAAAGAAAGAGAAGTACGTACAAGTGGGTGCATAGTGGAGTGATGATGATTTGCCAGATTAATACACTCACACAGATAATATTTTTGTCCATTTTTTCTCCCCAACAGCATTCATTTTAATTAGTATTCTATTGCAGGGAGGGAGTGATAGGACTTATGTTGGTGACTGTACATGCATGATTATAAGGTGTGTGTGACTGTGTGTGTGTGTGACTGTGTGTGTGACTGTGTGTGACTGTGTGTGTGTGACTGTGTGTGTGTGTGTGACTGTGTGTGTGTGTGTGTGTTTTATTGTTCTACAGCACTGGTATTGTTTAGTGAGCATTTCCACCCTCTTCCTACCATTCTATTGTGTGTATGGACAGCTGGGCATTGTGTGTGTGTGTGTGTGTGTGTGTGTGTGTGTGTACTACTGATTATCTAGACTCGAGTATGGGAGTGGAAGAAGGGAGCCAGCCACATACAAATTTTTTACATTGACCTACACATTTTTTTTTTTTTTTTTTTACAACCACCTACTACCTTTTATTTCCATTTTGTTTTTATTACTTCCCTCATCAGCAGAAGAGAACGAACGACAGAGAACCAACCACGTATAATATTATACAGTGTAGTCTTTTGTTCCATACCTCACTCACCCCTTCACCTCCTGCCTTCCTTCCTTCACCCTCAGACAAACAAACAAACAACCAACCACTGACCATATTTACATTCTTCCCAGACTACCATGTACCCACCAGGAGGGAGGGAGTACTTCTTCCTCTGCTGCTGCTTCTTGTTGTTGTGGTTGGAATGAGGGACTTTATAATTACTGCATGGGGTTGAAACTGGGGTTGTATATAGCTGATTATTTTTTTTATATGGGTAAATTTTCATATGTAATGGTTAGTTACATGAGAGAGAGAGAGAGAGAGAGAGAGAGAGAGAGAGAGAGTTACAAGGAGTTACAAGGACAAGTAGCACCTCAAAAGGTCTTACGACCCATACCAAGGAGGTACGGTAGGTGTAGTAGCAGTTGCTAACTAATAGTGAGAGAAAAGTATAGTAAAGAGAAGGCTCTCCCCACCCACCTCTCCATGGAAATGGAAATGTACCTAACCCGGAGGAAAAAAGGCCGGACTAGGAAATTTTTGTACAGGAAAGGAGGAAACTATCACTTTAACTCTAACAGGCTTGGCAGAACTTTGTCTAACGGTTTCTTGAACTGCTCTATCGAGGAACTATCAACTATCTCTGCTGGTAGCTGATTCCAGACATTGCAGATTTTTATATGTGAAGAAATTACCTAACGTATTATGGCGGAAGCGTTTCAAGCGTCTAGTTTCCATCCATGGTTTCTAGTTGCATTAGTGTTTTAAGCTAAACAGGCACTGATAATCAATGTTTTCATATCCACGAAGGATTTTGAAAACTTCAGTTAGTTGACCTCTCAAGCGTCTCGTCTCTAATGAGAAGAGACCTAGTGCCTGCAGCCTTCTCTGGTAGCCCATGTGCTTAATTGATGGGATCAGTTTGGTGGCCCTAGCCTGGACTCTCTCAAGCCTCGCAATGTCTTTCTTGAGAGTCGGCGACCAGAACTGCACAGCATATTCCAGAGAGAGAGAGAGAGAGAGAGCTTCTGTTGTGTTGTGGTGTTTGTGATTGTGTGAGTGCATTCTTACTGTATACTGATTTGCCTGTGTGTGTGTGTGTGTGTGTGTGTGTGTGCGCTTACGTCCTACTACAGTATTTCCCACCACCACCACCACCACCATCACCATTCATATTAAGCAAACAACAGTCTTTATATTTCTGTGTGAGTTTGCAAGTTGTGTTTATTGTGGTGTTGTGGTACTCTATCTATTGTCTCTATCCTTCGCCTTCCCTGCAGTCTAGAATTATTTATTTCACTCTCACTCACTCTCTCTCTCTCTGTATTTTTAGTCGCTTCTTCATCCTTCTACTCTATCGTGAAGGTCTGTTATTTTGTTCTGAAGGCCTTATGCTCTCTCTCTCTCTCTCTCTCTCTCTCTCTCTCTCTCTCTCTCTCTCTCTCTCCTCTCTCTCTCTCTCTCTCTCTCTCTCTCTCGTGCTCCTACCAAGGAGAGGCCTGTGGATATACACATTGTAGGTGATTCCCAGGCACGAGGGCTGCAACCCCTAATGGCAGATCGCCTTCACACTTCTGTGAAGGTGAATTGTTTGCCAGGTTATGGCAATGCTGACCTCCGAAAGGAAGCTGAGAGGATCCAAACGTCCAGATCTTCTGTCATTGCACTCATGGTGAGTGGTAATGACATCTACCTGAGAAATGGTAGAGTAGGCATGACCGAAGGAGTCCTCTCGGATGTGATCGGTGCAGTAGATGACTGTGGGTTAAAAACCCGCAGAAGGGTAGTTGTCGGCATGCTCCCAAGGAGAGGCCCTTTAGGGACTGCTCTGTCAAAGAACATTGCAGTAAATCAGCGCCTGGCTGATTTGTGTACTGCCGAGGGGGTGTTCTTTGTGGACCCCTACACCTCACTCTTTGGTAGAGACGACCTCTACCAGAGGGATGGCACACATCTCTCACTAAAGGGGAAAGAAGTGCTTTCCAAATTAATGGAAGACGCCGTCCGACGATGTCTCAGGAGCACTCGACCGAGCGTGGAGGAGAGCCCCTCGTCGCTATGCTAGAGTGACCCCCAGAGAAGACATTCGCTGAGATCCTGAAGAAGGATATCCCCAGCACTACCAAGACAATGACCAACCGGGAAACGGAGGAGTCTAGGGAGCCCTGCAGTTGGGGGTTCCCTGAAGGTTCTATTGTTCAACGCCAGGTC
>JAWQEG010004084.1:0-2500 GCA_033782935.1 Petrolisthes cinctipes
GTGTGTGTGTGTGTGTGTGTGTGTTTTACTGAGCAGGTGTTAAAAGGTGTGTGTGTGTGTGTGTTTTACTGAGCAGGTGTTAAAAGAATGTGCGTGTGTGTGTGTGTGTGTGTTTTACTGAGCAGGTGTTAAAAGGTGTGTGTGTGTGTGTTTTACTGAGCAGGTGTTACAAGAATGTGTGTGTGTGTGTGTGTGTGTGTGTGTGTGTTTTAGTGAGCAGGTGTTACAAGAATGTGTGTGTTAAATTGCTTCACATAACACACAGAGAGTAACCAATACATACACACATACACACATACACACAGAGAAGTACAAAATATATTGTTATGAAAAGTTTCTTGAATAACATTGACTCAATTCTGAATTAAATGTGAAGTTGAGTGGGGAGGAATCAGAAGCCTCCAAACACACACACACACACACACACACTCTAACACACACACACACACAGGACACACTCTCTCTCTAACACACACACACTCTCTCTAACACACACACACACTCTCTAACACACACACACACTCTCTCTCTAACACACACACACACACACTCTCTCTCTAACACACACACACACACACTCTCTCTAAACACACACACACACACTCTCTCTCTAACACACACACACACACTCTCTCCTAACACACACACACACACACTCTCTAACACACACACACACACACTCTATCTCTAACACACACACACACATTCTCTCTCTCTAACACACACACACACACACACTCTCTCTCTAACACACACACACACACACTCTCTCTCTAACACACACACACACACACTCTCTCTCTAACACACACACACACACACACACTCTCTCTAACACACACACACTCTCTCTCTAACACACATATACACACACACTCTCTCTCTAACACACACACACACACACTCTCTCTCTAACACACACACACACTCTCTCTAACACACACACACACACTCTCTCTCTCTAACACACACACACTCTCTCTCTAACACACACACACACACACACACACACTCTCTCTCTAACACACACACACACACTCTCTCTCTAACACACACACACACACACACTCTCTCTAACACACACACACACTCTCTCTAACACACACACACACTCTCTCTAACACACACACACACACACACTTTCTCTCTCTCTCCCTCTCTCACACACACATACTCTCTCTCTCTCTCTCTCTCTCTCTCTCTCTCTCTCTCTCTAACACACACACACACACACACACACACAGGGTCGTTAAGGGAACAGTAAAGTGTTGTTGGTAAATCTGGAGTAACTTATTCCTCCAAACTTATTTTTCCAAGCAACAACAGAACAAACACCATTATTTTTGTTCATGTGGTCCTGTTTCCTGACATACTTTGGAGGAATCTACACACTCCAATGTAACAAAGTGAATGAACCTTTTAAAATGTGGTGGGTGAATATACACACACACACACACACACAGGTATTTATGTACACACACACACACACACACAGGTATTTATGTACACACACACACACACACACAGGTATTTATGTACACACACACACACACACAGGTATTTATGTACACACACACACACACAGGTATTTATGTACACACACAGGTATTTATGTACACACACACACACACACACAGGTATTTATGTACACACACACACACACACACACAGGTATTTATGTACACACACACACACACAGGTATTTATGTACACACACACACACAGGTATTTATGTACACACACAGGTATTTATGTACACACACACACACAGGTATTTATGTACACACACACACACAGGTATTTATGTACACACACACACACACACACAGGTATTTATGTACACACACACACACAGGTATTTATGTACACACACACACACACAGGTATTTATGTACACACACACACACAGGTATTTATGTACACACACAGGTATTTATGTACACACACACACACACACACAGGTATTTATGTACACACACACACACACACACAGGTATTTATGTACACACACACACACACACACACAGGTATTTATGTACACACACACACACACAGGTATTTATGTACACACACAGGTATTTATGTACACACACACACACACAGGTATTTATGTACACACACACACACACACAGGTATTTATGTACACACACACACACACACACAGGTATTTATGTACACACACACACACACACACAGGTATTTATGTACACACACACACACACACAGGTATTTATGTACACACACACACACACAGGTATTTATGTACACACACACACACACAGGTATTTATGTACACACACACACAGGTATTTATGTACACACACACACACAGGTATTTACGTACACACACACAGGTATTTACGTACACACACACATGTAATAATACATACATACACAATAATACTCACACAAACTAGAATCTAACCACGTGTACACACACACACACACACACACACACACACACACACACAGGTATAGATTGAAGGAGGAACCGTCCAC
>JAWQEG010004084.1:12500-45000 GCA_033782935.1 Petrolisthes cinctipes
TAATAATAATAAAAATAATAATAATAATAATAATAATATATAATAATAATAATAATAATAATAATATATAATAATAATAATAATAATAATAATATATAATAATAATAATAATAACTATTTTTATAATACTGTAAATATATCCTCACTCACTTTCTCTCTCTCTCACACACACACACACACACACACACACATACACACTTTCTCTCTCTCACACACATGTACACTCTCTCTCACACACACTCTCCCTCTCTCTCACACACACACACGTACACTCTCTCTCTCTCACACGCACACACGTACACTCTCTCTCTCTCTCACACACACACTCTCTCTCTCAAACTAACACACACTCTCTCTCAAACTAACACACACACACTCTCTCAAACTAACACACACACACATATGTACACACCACACGTACACACACACAAACACACTCTTCCTCTCTCTCTCTCTCACACACACATACACACATACACACGTACACTCTCTCCCTCTCTCTCTCTCTCACACACTCTCTCTACCTACATGAGAGGGTGTGGTTGGTGGTGGGGGCTGGGGGGTGCTGTTGACATCTGTGGTGGGGGCCGGGGGGTGCTGTTGACATCTGTGGTGGGGGCCGGGGGGTGCTGTTGTCCAAGGTTGTAATAGTGGATGGGTTGGGTTGGGTCCACATTTTGTTTTGTAATCTGTAGGGATAAATACATATATTAATACAGGGATACATAGATGGATACATAGACAATTTTATGGGGAAAAAAATGGTGCAAACGGAAAATAGATTGATAGAAGGACAGCCGAGTAATTAGAAGAATTTAAAAAAAAAATTGGCAAAACTTGTGAAGGTTGCTGTAAGACTGTCTAGATGTTTTGTAATCTGTACACATAAATACATACATTAATACAAGGATACATAGATGTATAGATAGACAATTTTATGGCCTATTAGATGGTACAAACAGAAAATGGATAGATAGAAAGACAGCAGAGTAATTAGAAGAATAAAAAAAAAAAAAAACTACTGGGACCTAACCTGGCCAAATTACCGGGACCTAACCAGGCCAAACTACCGGGACCTAACCTGGCCAAACTACCGGGAAATAACCTGGTCAAGCTACCGGGACCTAACCTGGCCAAACTACCGGGACCTAACCTGGCCAAACTACCGGGAAATAACCTGGTCAAGCTACCGGGACCTAACCTGGCCAAACTACCGGGACCTAACCTGGCCAAACTACCGGGAAATAACCTGGTCAAGCTACCGGGACCTAACCTGGCCAAACTACCGGGAAATAACCTGGTCAAACTACCGGGAAATAACCGTGGTAAGGTACAGTTTAGGAAATAACCGGGGGGAAATACTGGGACGCACTAGCCGGATCTGGCAACACTGCTACAAAACGGTAATTCTTTCCATAAATAACGGCAATTCTTTCAATATTTACCAAAAACCTGTACGCAATAACGGCAATTCTTTCAATATTTACCAAAAACCTGTATGCAATAACGGTAATTCTTTCAATATTATGTAAAGCAGTTTATGTGTGTGTGTGTATATTTATATGTATGTATATATGTGTGTGTGTATGTATATTATGTATGTGTGTGTATATATATTATTATTATTATTATTATTATTATTATTATTATTATTGCCATTATTATTATTATTATTATTATTATTATTGCCATTATTATTATTATTATTATTATTATTGCCATTATTATTATTATTATTATTATTATTATTGCCATTATTATTATTATTATTATTATTGCCATTATTATTATTATTATTATTATTATTATTATTATTATTATTGCCATTATTATTATTATTATTATTATTATTGCCATTATTATTATTATTATTATTATTATTGCCATTATTATTATTATTATGGTAAGGTTAGGTAAAATGGGGACAGGCTTGGGGGAGGTTTGGGGGGTGCGGGAATAGGGGGACAGGCTTTGGGGTGGTAGAAAGCCTGTCCTCTATTCCCGCACCCCCCTAAACGCCCCCCAAACCTGTCCCCATATTCCCGCACCCCCTTAAGGAGTATCAAATAATTTCATGACCTTTCTTTAGTGTCAACATTCCCCACAGTGTTGGTTGGGGCTTGTACTATAGGTAAATAAAAAACTTACAACAAATAAAAGTGAATTAGAGAAGCCTGAGGTCGATTACACAGTGGTTGGTATTGGTTGGCAAGCACACAAACGAAAGAATATTAGCTGGGTTAATGACTTGTGGGTGAATAATTTAATGAATTTGGTTTGTAAGAACACAAACGAATGAATGTCAGCCTTGTTAATGACTTATGGGTGAATTATTTAATGAATTTGGTTTGTAAGCACACAAACGAAAGCATGTTAGCTGGGTTAATGACTTATGGGTGAATTATTTCATTAATTTGGTAAGTAAACTATACAGTGATTATTATTATCTAACTGTTGGATAGATTTTGTGAATGTGGATACTCACCTTTTGGTTGGTTGGGAAGCAAACTAACAAATACCACTGTGGAATTGACTCGATGTTGTCAAGAATTTATTATGGGCGTATTCTAGAACATCCATGGTGTATACGATGGTGTGGTAGTGTACGACGGCTCTGTTGTTTGTCCATGCACCCATCGTATCGGTACCATGCATCGTATACACTACGAACGTTCTTGAATAGCATATAAACAAAAGGACTTATATGGCCGTATTCAAGGACATCCGTGGTGTATACGATGGTGTGGTACTGTACGATGGGTCTGTTGTTTGTCTATGCACCCCATCGTATCGGTACCATGCATCGTACACACTACGAACGTTCTTGAATAGCATATAAACAAATGGACTTACCTCTCTGACACTCACAAATTGCAACTATGGCCGTATTCAAGAACATCCATAGTGTATACGATGGTGTGGTACTGTACGACGGGTGTGTTGTTTGTCCATGCACCCCATCGTATCGGTACTATGCATCGTATACACCACCAACCTTCTTGAATACCAAGTAATAAACAATAAACACACCGAGTCTATTTACTCTCTTATTTATACAGTGTTACCAATAAGTATTTGTGGTATTACCTTAAAAAGTGGGTTGGAAATACCTTAGATGGAGCCAAATTACCTTAGATACCAAACTAGGTGATTATTTCAACATAAATTGAACCCTTGACACACGATATTTTTATGTACTTATAATAATATAATAATAGTTTTTGACAGCAATGAATTTTTCTTTTACGACAACCCATGAAATAACGAAAGAATTCGTTGAAAGTACCTTAGATTGTCAAAGCTTTACCTTAAATAGTCCCAAATTACATTAATCTAGGGTAATTACCTTAAAAATGTACCCAAATCAATGAGAAATTATACCCAAATCTAAACAAATCGTAACATTATTATTATTATTATTATTATTATTATTATTATTATTATTATTATTATTACTATTATTATTATTGTTATTATTACCACCAGTATTATTTATAAAATTTATCCACGAAAAAACTCGATATTTTCAACAGGGCCACGGGCTCCATATTTAAACCAACGAGTGCATGTATACATTATGATATCAATATTCATCGTCAAAATATTATTCCCTCGCTTCCTATAGTGTGATATACAGATAGATATATTTATAAACTATATCTCATAGCAATATGGACTTACCTAAGCTTCTAATGTTTAAATTATATCGATATTAATCCCGAATTTGACACGAGCAAAAAAAAATATATAGTTTATCTATCTATTTTCTTCTATATTTTAATTCCCTCGCTTTCCAAAGATTGATATACAGATAGATACATTAATAAACTACATCTCATAGCAATATGGACTTACCTAAGCTTCTAATATTCAAATTATATCGATATTAATCCCATATTTTGACACGGGCGAAAACAAAAAAAAAGTTAATCCATCTATTTTCTCATATTTTATTATTCCCTCGCTTCCCACAGTGTGATATACAGATAGATATATTAATAAACTATATCTCATAGCAATATGGACTTACCTAAGCTTCTAATATTTAAATAATTAATATATTAGTGTCGAATCCCAGACACCGACGCCATATTTAAAAAGAGCGGGCAAATGCTGTTTTTATATATTATTTTTCTCTTCTATTTCTTATCTATCACTCCCCACGGTGGGTCACGTGGCTAAATTAATCTATTATCTACACATAAAAATTAGAATGAACTTACCTAAGGCTGTAATTAATGTATAACGAGTCGATAATTGTCAGGCACTCACCTGTGTCCGACCGCGTTAATGGCGCCATACTTAGCGTAACTTTGCGTAACGAATCTACAAAGGTTGCCAGATCCCGTTGGCAATGAACCCTATTATCTAACATCAGTTTTTCCCTTTTAATATAAAAGATACGATGTTAATTCGTTAAAATAGTCTTAAATTACCGGTTATTTACTAAAATACAATTTCCCAGACACTAAGAGCTGCAGTTAATTGGTTATTTATTGAGATATTTACCGTTCTAACCACACCTCGTTCTAACCAATTTTAATTTTGATTTGGTAATAATATGTCAGGTTAGGAAGGATTTATGCGATTCCTCTTCTACTGACCTTCGTATAGACATTTATTTAAATTATTCACTAAATACTATTCGTACGCAAATCATTTTAATTTGATAACGTAGGTATATTTTTACGCAAAGCTGCTATACCAAAAAAATAACGAATTCGTAATGTTTTAATGTCAAAATCTAAACCCACGTCAATCTAGTTAGCAGAATCGGACCGTGAGGTTTATTTTCTATGACTTTTAAGGACCAACTATTTTAAAATTTAATATAGTTTTAATGATGGACTATTTTAAAATCTAGTATATTTAAATCCTTCGTTTTCTATTCAGTCAACCGCCGACTTGAGCCTCGTTATTATGTTCTACACCTTTTAAAATTAATTGGAGGACGGAGGAAGCCTTAAATTGACCACAGGATGAAGGAAAAAGGAATTGGAGGACGAAGCAAGCATTAAATTGACCACAGGATGAAGGAAAAGGCCGCCAGTGGTAATTTATAACGGGGTTTTTGAGTAGCCCACAGAGTGTTATGAGATAGGGAGGAGTGTCGTTGCCCGGCGGCCATCTTGGGACTCCCGTATCCACAGTTATTGACATTTCCCTGGCTTTCTACCCACCCTAAGCCTGTCCCCCTATTCCCGCACCCCCCAAAACGCCCCCAAGTCTGTCCCTTACTCCCGCACCCCATTTAAATCAATTAACAAGGCTGAGATAATGTCTTCAATTATTATTTCAATTATTATAATAAGGGGAAGGACAACCCATCACAGCCGCCAACCCACTTCAGGTGTCAATGTGCCCTCTATGTGTCTAGCTGTGTATGGTACCCTTGCTGTGATTGGTTGGTGGCAGGGAACTGATATCTGATTGGCTAAAACATTCGGTGGCTCCAAATTAATACAGGCAACAGTATAGCCATTATTTCTTACTGTTTCCCAGCACACTTTGGAGGAATCAGAATGCTTCAACGAACCAAAAGTGTCCTACGGCCGTTAAAATGAAGTAAACAATGAAATTAATTATAAAATGAGCGGTTAATTAACACAACGGGGTAATTATTGATATGGTAATTGAGTGGTTGGGGCCCGAAGGGATGTCCAAACACTTAAATGGATTGGCTGGGGTCCGAAGGGGCGCCCAAACCCTTATTAGAGTAAAAAAAAAAAAAAAAAAAATTGTCAAAATTTTTTATTTGATATTTTGAATCAGCGAGTTTTATTGTATATCGAATGAACATTATTTTTCAATTTATCGAAAAAAAATTTATATATAGTATTTTTATATTTCCGATTTTTTTTTATTGGAGAATCTGAATCAGCGTGTTTCAAAACGTGGAGATTTTTTATTTTCGGCGATTTTGGACTAAAAAAAATATATAATTGACTTTTGGGACTTCGGAAATTTCTTGTGTGGGTCGGCGCGAGGAAGAATGTTTTGACACGTGACTGTTTAATACTATACACACACACACACACACACACGTGACTGTTTAATACTACACACACACACACACACGTGACTGTTTAATACTACACACACACACACACACACGTGACTGTTTAATACTACACACACACACACGTGACTGTTTAATACTACACACACACACACACGTGACTGTTTAATAATACTACACACACACACACGTGACTGTTTAATACTACACACATTTTACGGTAATTTCAGTACTTTAATGAAGTCTAATTACGATATAATTAACACAACGGGGTAATTATCGATGCATTACACACACAGACACACACACTCTACCGTACACACACAGACACACTCTACCGTACACACAGACACACTCTACTGTACACACACAGACACACATACTCTACCGTACAGTGCGTACACACTGTGACGGTGATGTGAGAATGATAGATAATGTAATTTATAATATGACAATTACAACTTACCTTGCCCGGTTAATTTATGATCTTCGTTGGTTGGCTGCAGCGAAGAGAGTACTCAGGGTTAACTCCCCGTTTTTAGGCCTCAAGCACCACGCACATAATAATAATTTATGTTAAGGGTTCTTCCCGATATATATGTATTTATATAGATAACAAATCTACTGGTGCATTTAAACAACCAATTGCAAATTTCTATATTTATTCAACTCCAGTATGCCAACATGAATAATTTAATTTCACACACACACACACACACAACTCACGCTCACGCAACGCTAACTAGCTACTCGCTCTCGCTACGTCTCGTTCGTATACGTGACGATAGTCTAGGTTACGTTAACACTTGTAGTAATTCTATCAATTGTTACGCGAGTTGGAATATTTCTTAATGTCTCACACTTGGGAATAATTTAGAGTCTCACAACACACTCGTAATTTTTCTTCAAAGATCCAGCTCCCCCTCACCTTAATTCAGTTACTGAACCAGCGTCAATGCAACTAGTCAGTATACAACTGTAAAGCCTTGTGAATCGCGTAATATACAACGAATTCGGCGTTTACGTTGACCACTCCCCACTGCACACGTGGAGGATTAATTCAGGCAAGCGGAAGCTAGTTTACGAGCGTGTTCCTTCCTTCAAGTGTGTTTTCCAACTGACCTATATTTCCAAAATTGACTGGAGGCTGGAAGTTCAAAATTTCTACTGACTCCTCCTCCTATCTGTGTTCGTTTGTCCTAACTGGCTACGATTACATTGTACCCACTTATACTGAGTTATACATGCAATTGCAATTTACCTATGGCGTGCTAATAATTCCCAATGATTTCCCTCCACTTCACGATCATTTGCAATACCATAAGTTACCCTGGTAGCATAATTATTAATACATTATGTACTTAATGTACGAACACCTATATGACTGAATGTGGCAAATTCAGTTGAACCATGACCCTTTTTCCCTTTTTCTACCTGGTCTATTTTTAATACTACCTGCGGATTAACTAGCTGCACCCCCAACTTAACCCACTCCTGTCTCCTTTGTCTCAGGAATGGAATATTCCAGAACCTTCTCTAGAACATTCTATAATGACACCAGTATGGAACATTCCAACTCTCTGTAATTCAAATTACGTCACGAGTATTATGTCTGACTCGTGACATTCGCCCACACAAAGAGACATTGCTCTATGCAATGTTTAATAGATTCGTGAAGTGGTAACAACGCCCTTGCATGTATAACTATTACAATAACAATTCATCCACACTTCACTTATTCTTGTATGTGTCCATTACTATCACCAGTTACGTGTTCATTTTTGCCAATGAGTGGAAAACTCCCAACAGTTACTTTAGCTTTTCAATCTTAGGAAGAAACTCCGAGACAAGAATGAATGTACCTGGTAATTTCTGCTCAGTACAATTTGTACACATTTAAGCAATATATAAGTGTGGTGTATGTAATGCATTGTGTATTTGTTACATAATATGTAGGAAATGCAACAATATCTCTGGAAGGCAATACATATATTAGTAATTATCCGAGCCTGGGATCAGAGTAAACCGCTAGAATCTGTGTCTTGGATAAGGTTACACAAAATACTGCAATAATAATTCTGGAAGGCAATATATTGTTAGTAAATTATCCGAGCCATGGATCAGAGTAAACCGCTAGAATCCGTGTCTTGGATAAGTTGCACAAAATACAATACATATAACATCGGATTTTTCCCCAATTCTAGGAAACCCCTTGATCTGAGTCGCATAAGACTCGTGCTCGTTGCGCTCGGAGAGGTAACCATTACGAGCAATTCGACCCGGAGGATACTTCTGCCGGTCGATCTTCGCATGAATATTTACTCGGTTAACACTAATTAACGAGTAATTTGACCCGGAGGATACTTCTGCCGGTCGATCTTCGCATGATACCAACTGCTTCCATGTCATTAATTTCCTTACGTACTGTATCAATCAGCCGTACAGGAATAGTATATGGTTTCACCCTCACTGGTGTGTCGCTCGTAAGCTGAATCTCGTGACAGGCTACGTTAGCAACAGCAGGCCTGTCAGAGAACACACGTGAATATTTTGCCAGTACCGCATTGACTCTTGCAATCTGGTCTGGTCTTAAATTCTCCGAAACGGAGACCTCAGCCACTGTCTCACCTTGACGAGCTTCAGCCGTCTGGGAGTATATCCCTCGTCACCCTCGGGAATTACCACAGCAGCGCTAACCATGTCTACTGCTGGGGAAAAATGACCACGGACTAGACTTAACACTTCCCTCTGTTCTGAGGTGATGTTACAACAGCCTGCCCCAAATGTGGTAACAATGGAAGTACACCCCTGTTGGGTGGTGTAATATTCCTTAAGCATATTAATATGGAACCGCTTGGCTTCACCTTTGATTTTAACTATGTAGTTAAGGTCATTCACCTTCTTGACTACTTCAAAGGGACCCTTCCACTGAGCCAACAACTTATTATGAGCTGTTGGTAACAGAACGAGACACTTCCCCCCTACCTGTAGCGTTCGGAGCTTAGTTTTCCTATCATAGTAGGACTTCTGAATCTCCTTTGCTTTAGATAACTCCTGCTTTGCAATCTCGCAGGTTTGCTGTAATCGTTCTGCCAAATCAATTACATAAGAATAAGTGGTTTTCACCACGGGATCCGATTCCTCATCGTCCCAAAGTTCACGTAGAACCTGAAGTGGTCCTCGAGCAGGTTTACCATACACTAACTCGAATGGACTAAATTGCAACGATGCCTGAGGTGCTTCGCGATACGCGAACAGTAGTGGCGAGATATACCTGGACCACTCCCTAGGTTGTTCTACTGCCATCCTCCTCAACATTTTCTTGAGAGTACCATTAAACCTCTCACACAACCCATTACACATTGGATGATAAGGTGTTGTCCTCAACCCTTTAACTGAGAGTAATCTCCACAATTCCTCCATCATCGCGGAGGTAAATTGACTGCCTCGATCGGACAATACCTGCTTTGGTATGCCGACACGACAGAATATATCCAACAAGGCTTCAGCCACTGTAGTGGCTTCAATATCACGCAGAGGCACTGCTTCAGGCCATCTGGTCGCGAAATCCACACAGGTAAGAATGTACTTGGCACCGTCCGTAGCCCTCGGAATAATCGGTCCAACAATATCAACCGCTACTCTCTCAAATGACTCTGAGATAAGCGGTAGAGGATTAAGAGGTGCGGGCTTCACCCGACCCCTGTCACACGTTTTCTGACAAACGTCACATGACCTCAACAATCTCCCTATCTCTCTCCCCATACCTGGCCAATAGAAATGAGACTGAATCCTATCAACTGTTTTCCTCATCCCCATATGACCCCCTAATATAGCATGATGACCCAGGGTAAACACAGCCTGTCGGTATTTCTCTGGTACGAGAAACTGAACCCTCTCTTCCCCATCGGGGTTTACTGTACGTCGGTAAAACCTGTTTCTCCTCCTGACGTAACTGGTTACAATACCATGTCTATCTCTACTGTCACCCTCAAGTGCCTGCTTGCGAACAAGTGCCAATGAAGGGTCACTTGCTTGCTCTGCAATTACATCCTCGCAATTGACGAGGTCGGCGGCAGTTGTCACCTGAAGTGGAACAACTGTTTTCTTTGCATGCGCCATACCCCTGGTTACAGCAGCTGCACCAGTCTGTGTGGAAATTTCTACTGAACATGCATTCTTAACCCCTGGTATATTTCCTATTACCAAATCTGACACAGGATTTTGCATGACTGCTGCAATTACCTGGCCTGTATAGAATGGACTCTCCACTGCAACTTTAGCAAGAGGATAGAGCCTCCTGGTACCATCAATCATAGTGATAGTTACCTGCTCCCCTGTAAAATCATTAGAAGCAACTAAACCATCAGCGACACAACACCCCGATGACCCATTATCTCGAAAGACTTCAACAGATATCCCGTTAACAATTCCCGGACAAATATGGAAGCCAGACTTACCTTTCGAGACTCCTGTCGCGTTTAGTCACAATTGATGAGGTTCGTGAACCGACTGAGGCACTCGTGGTTCTACACTAGGTTGAACCGCCACAGGTGAATACTGTGGTTCACCATGTGTTGCAGCTGCCGATCGCTGATAATAACCTTTATTTCCACCGTGGTTATTACTATTTTTCCAGTTACTTTTTCCTTGGTAACGGTACTGATTGGACTGCTGCGAATAGTGATTATTATTACCTTGTTTCTGGGTATGATTAAAATGAGGGTTAGGTTGCAGACGAACAATTTGACTCTGCTGCTGTGACTGATTTTTACTCGACTGGTTATATGAAACAGCAGAGTTCTGAGAAGGCTTATTCGACTGATTAATTTTCTTATTAGGCTGAATCCGCGTGTGGTAACCATACGCGGTAAAATGTGCGTCCGACATATCCACCATCGTTTGCAACATTTTCACCTTGTTGGTTTTCAGCTGAGCCGACAATTCTGGAGGGCAAGACTTTTCCAACTGTGTACGAAGCAACAAGTCTTTTACCCCCTCCAACGTCTTAGGTGTTTCGGCCTTCTCCAACCACTGATCCAGGTAACTGGTCAGACGTGCACTAAACTGTGCAACAGTCTCCTTATCCTGTAAGGATGCACGCCAGAACTGATTCCTAGCGTCATCGACCGTCAACCCGTACGCCTGTAACAAAGCCTTCTTCATGTTCTCGTAATCTCTGGCGGTACTATCGAGTCGGTGGAGAATACTAAGTGCTTTTCCATCGAATAAATTAATGAACTCGAGCTTCTTTATATCATCATTTAATCTATAAGTGTCTGCAACCATTTCGAATCGCTCAATAAACGGCTCGATATCGTCTCCCTCTACGTATTTTGACAGCTGTAACCTTGGGGTCACGGTGGTTGAGCTTGCGACACTACTTCCACTCGCACTTTGATTTTCACTCGCACGTACTTGCAGTTCCAATACTTCCTTTTCATGTTCCCATTTCAATTGTTCTTGCTCTCTCTGTTCTCTTTCATTTTCTCTTATGGCCGCCCGTTCAAGCCGTTCTTCCTCTTGGCGGGTTTTCACGTATACTTGAATTTCGGCCTTATTTTCAATTCCCAATAGTTGAGCCTCTCCCAACAATTCTTGTACGGTAGACATTTTTAATTTATTTTCTATCGTTTCGGTTGCCTTAATTTCTGGACAGTTATGACTATCTACTCGTGAAAGTGTGCGTGTGTGTGACTGGAGTTAATACAACGCTCAGGTCCCTACGTTTGGGCGCCAATATGTGACGGTGATGTGAGAATGATAGATAATGTAATTTATAATATGACAATTACAACTTACCTTGCCCGGTTAATTTATGATCTTCGTTGGTTGGCTGCAGCGAAGAGAGTACTCAGGGTTAACTCCCCGTTTTTAGGCCTCAAGCACCACGCACATAATAATAATTTATGTTAAGGGTTCTTCCCGATATATATGTATTTATATAGATAACAAATCTACTGGTGCATTTAAACAACCAATTGCAAATTTCTATATTTATTCAACTCCAGTATGCCAACATGAATAATTTAATTTCACACACACACACACACACAACTCACGCTCACGCAACGCTAACTAGCTACTCGCTCTCGCTACGTCTCGTTCGTATACGTGACGATAGTCTAGGTTACGTTAACACTTGTAGTAATTCTATCAATTGTTACGCGAGTTGGAATATTTCTTAATGTCTCACACTTGGGAATAATTTAGAGTCTCACAACACACTCGTAATTTTTCTTCAAAGATCCAGCTCCCCCTCACCTTAATTCAGTTACTGAACCAGCGTCAATGCAACTAGTCAGTATACAACTGTAAAGCCTTGTGAATCGCGTAATATACAACGAATTCGGCGTTTACGTTGACCACTCCCCACTGCACACGTGGAGGATTAATTCAGGCAAGCGGAAGCTAGTTTACGAGCGTGTTCCTTCCTTCAAGTGTGTTTTCCAACTGACCTATATTTCCAAAATTGACTGGAGGCTGGAAGTTCAAAATTTCTACTGACTCCTCCTCCTATCTGTGTTCGTTTGTCCTAACTGGCTACGATTACATTGTACCCACTTATACTGAGTTATACATGCAATTGCAATTTACCTATGGCGTGCTAATAATTCCCAATGATTTCCCTCCACTTCACGATCATTTGCAATACCATAAGTTACCCTGGTAGCATAATTATTAATACATTATGTACTTAATGTACGAACACCTATATGACTGAATGTGGCAAATTCAGTTGAACCATGACCTTTTTTCCCTTTTTCTACCTGGTCTATTTTTAATACTACCTGCGGATTAACTAGCTGCACCCCCAACTTAACCCACTCCTGTCTCCTTTGTCTCAGGAATGGAATATTCCAGAACCTTCTCTAGAACATTCTATAATGACACCAGTATGGAACATTCCAACTCTCTGTAATTCAAATTACGTCACGAGTATTATGTCTGACTCGTGACACACACACACACACACACTACCGTATACACAGACACATTCCTCCCGCCAGGTCCAAGTGATGTCTCCAAAAATCGCTCTACTTCACTTACTCCCTACATCTAAACTACAATATCTAGAAACTTAAATTTAGTTTTGTTCTAAGCAGCAACTCTTCCTCTTTCGAATGAGACCAACCCCAGCTCTCTATGACTCATGGGTATAAAGATATCATGTGAAGAAAAGACATATGTAACTTTTTTTCGGCCCGAGATGCAAAGATATGGCATGAGGAAGAGACGTATGTAACTTTTGACCAGAGTACAGTGTCAGTACTTCATTTACTCACTACGTCTAAATTAAAATGCCTAGAAACTTAATTTTAGTTTTGTTCTAAGCAGCAACTCTTCCTCTTTCGAATGAGACCAACCCCAGCTCTCTATGACTCCTGGGTACAAAGATATCATGTGAAGAAAAGACATATGTAACTTTATTTTTTTGGCCAGAGAGCGAGGTGTGTCAGTCCTGGCTTGGGGCGGTTGATGGTGGACAGTGGTACCAGGCGGCTATTATTATTAAATGTCCCCCTACTCCCGCACCCCCCAAGCCTGTCCCCCTACTCCCGCACCCCCCAAGCCTGTCCCCCTACTCCCGCACCCCCCACAAGCCTGTCCCCTACTCCCGCACCCCCCAAACCCAAGGCAGCTATTATTATTTATTATATTAGCACGAGGACATATTTACAACACTGTCAGCCATCACGCCAAACATTTACAACACTGACTCAGTAGGGCTACAAAAAAAAAAAAAAAATGTACTAAATGGATGAAGAAGCCTTGAAGTATGAGAGAGAGAGAGAGATCCGGAAACAGAATTGTCTACCGGGCCAACACCACCGAGATACAAGGCCTCTCGCTTCTCTTTGGTTTAGCTCGTGACGTCAGCACGACTGGTGTTAAGGTGCGGGTCAGGTGTGAGTCACATAGGACAGCGACCCGCGCAAATCAGTCTATTGTGGAGCACCGCAGGGGTCATGCCGCTTCTGGTTCAACTTTATTTTTGCTCCTGGAATTACCCTTTATAGTGCAAATACCATCAAAGTGAGACTATCTACATAATGCCGTGCTCTTGTGCTGTGCCAAAATGTAGAGGGAACTACAAAAAAGGTCCTAAAGTTCATTTGTTTGGCTTTCCCAAAAATAGTGAACTTGCGGGGAAGTGGATACGCGCCATAAAGAGGAGCAACTTTACAGCAAGGTAAATACTATATTAAAACTCGTTTTACTCTTTAAGACCACGGATTTAAGTCTTGTGCAGATACAAGCTGTGCTCTTACATAAATATAGTCATATTAGGTAGATACACTAGGTCTGATTGCAGGAAAGTTACTGAAAACACGTGCGTGCACGCTGAGCGAAGATGCGGCCAATGTTTTGCTCTACATAAAAAATAAACCCTTTCTTTTTTATATATTTTACGGGATTGATACACTACACATTGCCGAAACAACAACAAAAAGTAGGCTATACGTTATGAGCATATTCTTTAAGTCGTCGGAAATACAGGAGAATTTGTTACACAAACAGTATAGAATATTTCGACTCGAGTACGGTATTTTAAGATACTTTCGTAGTTTCCTTGCATCATTACTATATTTCTATCGATTAATACAGTACATTTAAGCAGTAATTATGAATATTTGCCAGGTGATACAGAATAACATGCGTTAAATTTCTGGAACATCAAAATGCACGAGTTACCCAGAATATTATTATATAGGCTATTCAGTTTTCTATAGTATTCCATAAACAATACTTGCATTATGATCCTTATTGCAAAATTACATTTATGGGTCATAGGCCTACTATATGGATAGAGTTGATTTAATCCGAATATTCCGTTATCCTTTGCATTTGATCATTATGATGAGCTTCTTTATGTAATCTTAGGTACCATAATTTGCGAACTGGCATTTGTCTTGATAAATTTCCATCTATAAAACTATCAGATTATCATGGAACTATACGAATTTTTAGTAAGATAATTTTATATATATTTTATAAGAAACAGAGTAAAATAAGAACCCTAACACATGCGTTTTATACCTGCCTTGCAGGTGAGTGAATTGCACTTCAAGCCGGAGGACATAAGATGGGAAACATCACATTTTGATGAAGCTACTGGCACTAAACTTACTGCCAAGTTACAAAAGCCTCAACTTCGTGATGGAGCAGTTCCTTCAATGTTACCAGGTTGTCCATCATATCTATCCTAAACAAGAGCAGTCTCTTATCATCTGCCGCATGTTCCACATCCCAAAATTGTGCTATCAATTTTGTTTGAGTCTAACTGTAATGTGCTAGCATCAAATAAAAATGCAGGAAAAAACAGAAAACTGCAAACATTAACAAAATAGTATTTAAGGATCACAGTATGTACAGTTGGGGAACAAAGTATCTGGACACCGTTGAAGGCTTCTGGTAACAATGTCAGTAATAAACACGTTAGTAATAGACAAAATTTATTCATTACTACATAACGATAACTGATATTGGGTGACGTCGACCAACTACAGACAGTGAAATAAAAGTTATTCTTCAATTCATAAATATTTTCTCCACACCCCGTTATCACCTCCGCCACGCCCCGTTATCACCCCCGCCACGCCCCTTTATCACCCCCGCCACGCCCCTTTATCACCCCCGCCACGCCCCTTTATCACCCTCGCCACGCCCCGTTATCACCCACGCCACGCCCCGTTATCACCGCCGCCACACCCCGTTAACACCGCCGCCCGGCCCCGTTATCACCCCCGCCCGGCCCCGTTATCACCCCCGCCACGCCCATTTATCACCCCCGCCACGCCCCGTTATCACCCCCGCCACGCCCATTTATCACCCCCGCCACACCCCGTTATCACCCCCGCCACGCCCCGTTATCACCCCCGCCACGCCCATTTATCACCCCCGCCACACCCCGTTATCACCCCCGCCCCGCCCCGTTATCACCCCCGCCCCGCCCCGTTATCACCCCCGCCCCGCCCCATTATCACCCCTGCCACGCCCCGTTATCACCCCCGCCCTGCCCCGTTATGTGTAGGGGAGGAAGGAGGGAGGGGCAGGGACAATATGAAGGGGTGTATGTGTAGGGGAGGAAGGAGGGAGGGGCAGGGACAATATGAAGGGGTGTATGTGTAGGGGAGGAAGGAGGGAGGGGCAGGGACAATATGAAGGGGTGTATGTGTAGGGGAGGAAGCAGGGAGGGGCAGGGACAATATGAAGGGGTGTATGTGTAGGGGAGGAAGGAGGGAGGGGCAGGGACAATATGAAGGGGTGTATGTGTAGGGGAGGAAGTCATTTACACAGGTAACATTCTTTCGTTTGCATGCTTACCAACCACTACCAAACACTGTGGAATGGACCCTTAGTTATATATTGGAGACTTGGGGCTACATGTAATTTCCACGTTAGGGGGGTGCTGGAGTAGGGGACAGGCTTGGGGGGGGAGGTTTGGGGGGTGCGGGAATAGGGGGACATGCTTGGGGCGGGTTTGAGGGGTGGGGGAATAGGGGGACAGATTAGGGGTGGGTAGAAAGCCTGTCCCCTATTCCCCCCCCCAAGCCTGTCCTCTTATTCCTGCACCCCCCCAAGCCTGTCCTCTTATTCCTGCACCCCCCCAAGCCTGTCCTCTTATTCCTGCACCCCCCCAAGCCTGTCCTCTTATTCCTGCACCCCCCCAAGCCTGTCCTCTTATTCCTGCACCCCCCCAAGCCTGTCCTCTACTCCCGCACCCCCCTAACCCCGCCCCAAGCCTGTCCCTCTATTCCTGCACCACCTTAACATAAAAGTAACTTCAAATTTCTCAGCGTGATGTATTTACAGTAAGTCAGCTGTTAAATTTATCATTCCTTCCCTTTCTTCTACGACCCTTCCCTTTCTTCTACGACCCTTCCCTTTCTTCTACGACCCTTCCCTTTCTCCTTCAACCCATCCCATTCTTTCTTCAACCCTTCCCATTCTTTTTCCAATCCTTCCCATTCTTTTTCCAATCCATCCCATTCTTTCTTCAATCCTTCCCATTCTTTCTTCAATCCTTCCCATTCTTTTTTCAACCCTTCCCATTCTTCCTTCAACCCTTCCCATTCTTTTTCCAACCCTTCCCATTCTTTTTCCAACCCTTCCCATTCTTTTTTCAACCCTTCCCATTCTTCCTCCAACCCTTCCCATTTTCCCAGCCAAGGAGAATAGGAAAAAGATGGACCTAATTAAAATTTCCCAAAATTTGAGGTCCACTTGTCATCCAAATTATAATGAAACGAGGCATTGACGAGTGTGTAATGTCCTACTACCACTACTACAACTACCACTACCACTACTACCACTACTACTACCACTACTACCACTACTACTACTACCACTACCACTACTACCACTACTACAACTACCACTACCACTACTACTACTACTACTACTACTACTTGTCATCCAAATTATAATGAAACGAGGCATTGACGAGTGTGTAATGTCCTACTACCACTACTACCACTACCACTACTACTACTACTACTACTACCACTACTACCACTACCACTACTACTACTTGTCATCCAAATTATAATGAAACGAGGCATTGACGAGTGTGTAATGTCCTACTACCACTACTACCACTACCACTACTACTACTACTACTACTACCACTACTACCACTACCACTACTACCACTACTACAACTACTACTACTTGTCATCCAAATTATAATGAAACGAGGCATTGACGAGTGTGTAATGTCCTACTACCACTACTACCACTACCACTACCACTACTACCACTACTACTACTACCACTACCACTACTACTACTTGTCATCCAAATTATAATGAAACGAGGCATTGACGAGTGTGTAAACTATGATAGTTGGGTTTGTTGTTGTACTATAAGGTTATACAAACCATATAACACGTGTAAGACTCGTAAAGAGATAATATTAACACTAAAATAATGATCATTCGGGTATAGCCAATCAGCGATAATCTTCGAGTATTGATTTTTTGAGGTGGGCCAATCAGAGTGAGTTACAATAAGCGCTTAATTTGAACTGTTATTATGTCCCGTTTTAGTAAGATTTTGTGAATGTGGATACTCAGCTTTTAGAAAATAATGAAGCCTTACAAGTGTGGTTAATTGGTTAGGAAGCTCACATACGAATACGACTGTGGAATCGACCCTTAATTAATCTCGGTGTGGGCTACGCACGGACGGCTATGTGGGTGTGTGTGTGTGTGTGTGTGTGGAGGTGGCAACTCGACCGTGGGAGGTGGTGTGTGGAGGTAGGTGGTGTGTGGAGGTGCGTGAGTGTGTGGAGGTAGGTGGTGTGTGGAGGTGCGTGAGTGTGTGGAGGTGGTGTGTGTGTGTGTGGGTGAAGGTGTGTGTGTGGGTGAAGGTGTGTGTGTGGGTGAAGGTGTGTGTGTGGGTGAAGGTGTGTGTGGGTGAAGGTGTGTGTGTGTGGGTGAAGGTGTGTGTGTGTGTGGGTGGGTGAAGGTGTGTGTGTGTGTGTGTGGGTGAAGGTGTGTGTGTGTGGGTGAAGGTGTGTGTGTGTGTGTGTGTGTGTGGGTGAAGGTGTGTGTGTGTGTGTGTGTGTGTGTATGGAGGTGGTGCATGTGTGTATATGTGTTTATCTAAGGTCATAATTATTACTGAAAATTGTCGAAGTGAAAAATAAATGTGTGTATTTTTACCACCACATATAATTAATTAATCCTCCATTCTAGTAGTAATGTATTTATTTACACTTTTTCCCGTGTGTGTGTGTGTGTGTTTTGGCGCTCCTTTGAACCACAGACATTCCCTTTCAGTTCAATTCTTTAATTTTCTGCTTGATTCCTGTCCTTTCTCTCTCTCTCTCTCACTGTTATCTATTAAATTCTCACCCTCCCTTTCTTATCCTTCATTCTCTCTCCTCCTTCCTTCTCTCTTTCTCCCTCCCTTTCCTCTCTCTCATTCCTTCTTCTTTCTCTCTCTCTCTCCTCCCTCCCTTCTCTCCCTCCCTTTCCTTTCCTCTCTCTCTCCCTCCCTTTCCTCTCTCTCATTCCTTCTTCCTTCTCTCTCTCTCTCCTCCCTCCCTTCTCTCCCTCCCTTTCCTTTCCTCTCTCTCTCCCTCCCTTTCCTCTCTCTCATTCCTTCTTCCTTCTCTCTCTCTCTCCTCCCTCCCTCCATCTCTCATTCCTTCTCTCCCTCCCTTTCCTTCCTCTCTCTCTCTCCTTCCTCTCCTCCCTTTCCTCTCTCGCTCCCTCCCTTTCCTCTCTCTCTCATTCCTTCTTCCTTCTCTCTCCCTTCCTCCCTTTCCTCTCTCTCTCAATCTCTCTCCCTCCCTTTCCTCTCCTCCATCCTTTCTTCTCTCTCTCTCTCTCCTCCCTCCTTCCTTCTCTCTCTCTCTCTCTCATTCCTTCTTCCTTCTCTCTCCCTCCCTTTCCCCTCTCTCTCTCTCATTCCTTCTTCCTTCTCTCCCTCCCTCCCTTTCCTCTCTCTCTCAATCTCTCTCCCTCCCTTTCCTCTCCTCCATCCTTTCTTCTCTATCTCCCTCTCCTCTTTCCTTCTCTCTCTCTCCATTTCCTCTCTCTCATTCCTTCTTCCTCCTCTCCCTCTCTCTATCTCCCTGTATAGTTCAGTATCTTTATGAGTTATACACAGAAACTGTATTATCTTTGTATACTCCTAATTCTTAATTAGAAAATATGTATCAAAAAATAAATAAAAAATCAGTCAATTTGAACTTAATTTAATAAAAATATTGATAGTGTCATTTTTGACCTGCATAAAAAAAAGTTATAAAAATATTATTGTCAATTTCGACCTGCATAAAAAAATTATAAAAATATTATTATTGTCAATTTCCATCTGCATAAAAAAATATAAAAATAAATAGTGTCATCTTAGACCTGTAAAAAATAATTAATAAAAATAATAGTCAATTTCCACCTGCATAAGAAAAAATCTTAAAATAATAATAGGGTCAATTTTGACCTGCATGAAAAAATATAAAAATATTAATAGTGTCAATTTTGACCTGCATAAAAAAATATAAAAATATTAAGTGTCAATTTTGACCTGCATAAAAAAAAATAATAATAATGCGTGTGTTTGTATGTATGTATGTGTGTTGATATTATGATTACCTTTATGTGTGTGTGTGTGTGACCTACATATATACACACACACACACACAGACTTGGCATCAGTTCAAGAATTTAAAATAATAATAATAATAATAATAATAATAATAATAATAATAAAAATATTATTATTAATAATAATAATAATATGATAATAAAAAAATAATAACAATAATAATAATGATAATGATAATAATAATAACAATAATGATAATAATAATAACAATAATAATAAGAAAATTAATAATAATAATAATAATAATAATAATATCTATAGTAATAATAATAATAAAACTAAAAATAATAAAAATTATAATAATAACAATAATAATAAAAAAAATAATAATAATAGTAATAACAATAATAATAATGATAATAATAATAATAAAAAATAAAAATAAAAATAATACTATTTGCTATTACTACGAGTAAACAAACACAGTGGTGCCATATTTCGCCAAGTCCACCAGACGCTGTGCTCGTTATTGGTGGAGGCAACTGTGCTGTAGTTAGTAAATACACACTTGGCGCCAAAATATGCGAAGGACGCCAAAATTCTTAATTACAGATAGGACATATCCAAATATAGCATTTTGAAATTACTATGACCTTACATAACCTAACCTAACCTAAACTGCAGTAAACTACCGGGACCTAACCTGGGCAAACTACCGGGAACTAACCGTGGTAAGGACCGTGGTAAAATACGGTAAACATTGAAAAAACTGCCGTTATCATGTACAGTTCTTTTACCTTCATTTCCCACTTATTTAGACCATTCTAAGACTATTTTCTTCTATGGCATTTCCTCCGCAAATGCCCCATTTCCAAGATAGGGCATATTAAAATAGGGCATTTTGAAATTAGCCTGACCTTACCTAACCTAACCTAGACCACAGCAGACTACCGGGATCTTACCTTGGCAAACTACCGGGACCTAGCCTGGGCAAACTACCGGGACCTAGCATGGGCAAACTACCGAGACCTAACCTGGGCAAACTACCGGGAAATAACTGTGGTAAAGTACAAGAAATGACAAGGGCAAAATACTGGAACCTAGCCGGATCTGGCAACACTGCTACAAAACGGTAATTCTTTCAATAAATACCGTTCATTCACTATACTGTATATTTTAGTATCATTACCCACTATTTTGGACCATTCTAACACACTTTTCATGGTATTAGTATAGAAGTACTTCATTCACTATACTGTATATTTTAGTATCATTACCCACTATTTTAGACTATTCTAACACACTTTTCATCTATTGTGTTTCTCTTGTTTTACAAACATAATTTGGAAATTAGTCTAACCTAACCTAGACCACAGCAGACTACCGGGACCTAACCTGGGCAAACTACCAGGCGGTGTAAACTATCATAAAGTGACCTGGACGAATTCCCGGGACCTAGCCAGATGTGGTAACACTGAGGGACCCTAGCCAAAAACACAGTACTTTTGTAATAATACCCCCATTTCCAAGTTAGGGCATATTCAAATGGGGCATTTTGAAATCAACCTAACCTAAACTAACCTAACCTAGACCACAGCAGACGACTGGGACCTAACCTGGGCAAACTTCCGGGAAATAACAGTGGAAAAGTACAGGAAATAACTGGGGCAATATACTTTTCCCTAGGCGGATCTGGCAACACTGCTACAATATGGCAATAATTTAACTAAATACCATAATACTGGGAAACTGTTTCAAAACGGCAGTAGTTTAAATAAATACCATAATACTGGCAACACTGCTACAAAATGGCAATAGTTTAAATAAATACCATAATACTGGGACACAGTTTCAAAATGGCAGTAGTTTAAATAAATACCATAATACTGGGACACTGTATATTTATTGGTATTATTCATATTTATTTCTCTTTTTATATTACTCTTATTATTGTTATTATTGTTATGATTATTAATTAATATTTCCCTTACATTCATCATCTCTATGTAAACATATGGCGGCCATCATGGATTATGATGTCATCAAATGCTATGACAACAACAATGAAGGCAAAGCTAATTAGCTATGATTGGTGGAGGGTCGATGACGTCATGAAGGGGGCGGAGCTACCTGAATGTGTTTATTGAAGGTTGCTATGACAACAATAAAATAGGCGGAACTAAGTAGCTATGATTGGTGGAGGGTTGATGACGTCATAATGGGGCGGAGCTACGAGAATGTGATTATTGAGGGTTGCTATGACAACTGCAAAGGGGGCGGAGCTAAGGTGCCATGATTGGTGGAGGGTCGATGACGTCATAAAGAGGGCGGAGCTACTAGAATGATATCATTGAGGGTTGCTATGACAACATCAAAAAGGGCGGAGATATGTGAATAAGATTATTAAGGGTTGCTATGACTACAGCAGAGGGGGTGGAGCTAAGTAGCTATGATTGGTGGAGGGTTAATGACATCATAAAAGGAGCGGAGCAACACGAATATAATAATTGAGGGTTGCCATGACAACAGCAGAGGGGGCGGAGCTAAGGTGCCATGATTGGTGGAGGGTTGATGACGTCATAAAGGGGGCGGAGCTACATGAATAAGAGTATTGAAGGTTGCCATGACAACAGAAAAAGGGGGCGGAGCTAGGTGGCTATGATTGGTGGAAGGTCGATGACGTCATAAGATGGGCGGAGCTACGAAAATGTGACTATTGAAGGTTGCTATGACAACAGCAAAGGAGGCAGAGCTAAGTAGTTATGATTGGTGGTCATAAAAGGGGCGGGGCTATGTGAATGTGATTACTATATGGTTGCCATGACAACATCAAAGGGGGTGGAACTAAGTAGCTATGATTAGTGGAGTGTTAATGGTCATAAAAGGGGTGGAGCTACACGAATGTGATTATTGAGGGTTGTCATGACAACAGGAAAGGGGGTGGAGCAAAGTAGCTATTCAGTATTGCCAACACTTTATAACCACTTTTGGATGGAATTGACAGTATTTAAACTGGTATTTGCAGTACTACCAATGTTTTATAGCAAATTATGGTGGTTTTTGCAGTGCTATCAAGGACTTAGGCTTAATAAGGTGATCTTTATGGGGGAGGAGCTAGGCAGCCATTTTGTTTTAGAATATGGTGGATTTTAAGGAGGGAGGAGCTAGGTGGCCATTTTTTTGTGGGTGTTGATCATTAAGGGGGAGGAATTAGGCAACCATTTTGTTATGGAAAATGGTGGATCTTAAAATAGGAGGTGCTAGGCGGTCATTTTGTTGTGGGACATGGGAGCTAGGTAGCCATGATTGGTGGAGAGTTGCTGATGTCATCAAGGGGGAAGAGCTAGGCAGCCATTTTGTTGTATATACAGTGTTGCCAAGGATTTATAACAATTTTTGACAGTATTACCAAATGTTTATTGCCCATTTCAACTGGTATATAGCTCACTCTTGAAAGAATATAGCCCAACTTGAAAAATATAGCCCAATCTTAAAAAAATAACCCAATCTTGAAAAATATAGCTCAACATTAAAAAAATATAGCCCAATCTTTAAAAAAATATAGCCCAATCCTTAAAAAATATAGCCCAATCCTTAAAAAAATATAGCCCAATCCTTAAAAAATATAGCCCAATCTTAAAAAGTTATAGCCGAACATTACAAAAATGTAGCCCAATCTTAAAAAAATTATAGCCCAATCTTAAAAAATTATAGCCCAACATTTAAAAATAAAGCCCAACATTAAAAAAATATAGCCCAACCTTGCAAAAATATAGCCCAATCGAAAAAAATAGCCCAATTTAAAAAAAATATAGCCCAACATTAAAAAATATAGCCCAACCTTGCAAAAATATAGCCCAATTGGTAAAAAATAGCCCAATCTTAAAAAATTATAGCCCAACATTAAAAAAATATAGCCCAACATAAAAAAATATAGCCCAATCTTAAAAAAAGCCCAATTTAAAAAATATAGCTTAACCTTGCAAAAATAAAGCCCAATCTTAAATGAATATAGCCCAACATTAAAAAAATATAGCCCAACATTAAAAAAATATAGCCCAATCTTAAAAAAATACAGCCCAACATTGCAAAAATATAGCCCAATCTTAAAAAAATATAGCCCAACCTTGCAAAAATAAAGCACAATCTTAAATGATTATAACCCAACATTAGAAAAATATAGCCCAACATTAAAAAAATATAGCCCAATTAAAAAAAATATAGCCCAACCTTGCAAAAATATAGCCCAATCTTAAAAAATTATAGCCCACCATAAAAAAAATAGCCCAACATTAATAAAAAATAGCCCAACCTTTCAAAAATATAGCCCAATCTTAAAAAAATATAACTTAATCTTAAGAAATTATAGCCCAACATTAAAAAAATATAGCCCAACATTAAAAAAAATCTTAAAAAATAGCCCAATCTTAAAAAATATAGCCCAACATTAAAAAAATATAGCCCAATCTTTAAAAAATATAGCCCAATCTTAAAAAAGTTATAGCCCAGCATTAAAAATATATAGCCCAATTTAAAAAAAATTATAGCCCAACATTAAAAAAATATAGCCCAACCTTGCAAAAATAAAGCCATCTTAAATGATTATAGCCCAACATTAAAAAAATATAGCCCAACATTTAAAAATAAAGCCCAACATTAAAAAAATTTAGCCAAACATTAAAAAAATATAGCCCAATCTTGCAAAAATATAGCCTAATCTTAAAAAAATATAGCCCAATTTAAAAAAATTATAGCCCAACATAAAAAAATATAGCCCAACCTTGCAAAAATAAAGGCCCAATCTTAAATGATTATAGCCCAATATTAAAAAAATATAGCCCAACATTAAAAAATGTAGCCCAATCTTTAAAATTTATAGCCCAATCTTAGAAGAATATAGCCCAATCTTTAAAAAATATAGCCCAATCTTAAAAAAGTTATAGCCCAACATTATAAAAATATAGCCCAACATTAAAAAAATAGCCCAACCTTGCAAAAATATAGCCCAATCTTAAAAAATTATAGCCCAACATTAAAAAATTACAGCCCAACATTAAAAAAATATAGCTCAACCTAGCAAAAATATAGCCCAATCTTAAAAAAATATAGCCCAATCTTGAAAAAATATAGCCCAACCTTGCAAAAATATAGCCCAACCTTGCAAAAATATAGCCCAAACTTAAAAAAATATAGCCCAATTCAAAAAAAATTGTAGCCCAACATTAAAAAAATATAGCCCAACCTTGCAAAAATATAGCCCAATCTTAAAAAATCATAGCCCAACATTAAAAAGATATAGCCTAACCCTGCAAAAATATAGCCCAATCTTAAATAATTATAGCCCAATATTAAAAAAATATAGCCCAACATTAAAAAATATAGCCCAATCTTAAAAAAATAGCCCAATCTTGAAAAATATAGCCCAACATTAAAAAAATATAGCCCAATCATTAAAAAATATAGCCCAATCTTAAAAAAATTATAGCTTAACATTAAAAAAATATAGCCCAATCTTGCAAAATATGGCCCAATCTTAAAAAAAATAGCCCAATTTTAAAAAATATATAACCCAATCTTAAATAATTATAGCCCAACATTAAAAAAATATAGCCCAACCTTGCAAAAATATAGCCCAATCTTAAAAAATTATAGCCCAACATTAAAAAAATATAGCCCAACCTTGCAAAAATATAGCCCAATCTTAAATAATTATAGCCCAACATTAAACATATATATCCGAACATTAAAAAAATATAGCCCAACCTTACAAAAATATAGACCAACTTTAAAAAGTTATAGCTAAACATTAAAAAAATATAGCCCAACCTTGCAAAAATATAGCCCAATCTTAATAAATTATAGCCCAACATTAAAAAAATATAGCCCAACCTTGCAAAAATATAGCCCAATCCTAAAAAAATATAGCCCAACTTTAAAAAAAATATAGCCCAACCTTGCAAAAATATAGCCCAACCTTGCAAAAATATAGCCCAATCTTAAAGAAATATAGCCTAATCTTAAATAATTATAGCCCAATGTTAAGAAATTAAAGCCCAACATTAAAAAAATATAGCCCAACCTTGCAAAAATATAGCCCAATTTTAAATAAATATAGCCTAAATTAAAAAAAATATAGCCCAACAATAAAAAAATATAGCCCAACCTTGCAAAAATATAGCCCAATCTTAAAAAAATATAGCCCAATCTTAAAAAATTATAGCCCAATCTTAAAAAATTATAGCCCTGCATTAAAAAATATAGCCCAACATTAAAAAAATATTGCCTAATCTTAAAAAAATTTAGCCCAATCTTAAAAAAATATAGCCCAACATTAAAAAAATATGGCCCAACCTTGCAAAAATATAGCCCAATGTTAATAAATATACTGTATATATATACAGTATACTGTACTGTACGAGATGAGAAGCAGCCTCCCTTCCACTACAACACTGTACCTTCAATATACTGTATATATACACTGTATACTGTACTGTACGAGACAAGAAGCAGCCTCCTTTCCACTACAACACTGTACCTTCAATATACAGTATATATACTGTATATATATACAGTATACTGTACTGTATAAGACACGATTTTTGAATATTGCATCACTACCGAAACCAGTTTGTTTCACATGCAATAAAGCTTTAGTGTTTAATTTTATGTGTTGTAATACTGTGGTTAAAATATGTCCATAATGTTTATAACATGTTACTCATTATCAATATAATACATTTACTTACATGATTTTTATTAGATAACAGTTAAACCCGCATATTGACAAATTATAATTGGGTTTGTTTCTCTCGAGTAGATGACTGAATTTCGGTTCAATTCATAGCTGCCACTGTTACCAGACACAACACCAGCATATTGGTGAATAAGGTGGCCTTGAGTCATCTGTGTGCAACTTTACATATCGAAACTCATAATATAAAAAATTATATTATAGATTATGTATTATAAGAAATTATTAGTAAATAATTATTAAACATTATTAACTTTACGTGGTTAGGTTAGGTTAGTTTTATTATATATATTATTGTAATACACATTATTATTATTAGTTATACATTATTATTAATTATACACTTACCTCTGGACTAAGTTATATAAAATTTCATTTGTTTTTAAATGTTTTTGGTGCAAAAATTTAGTTTTAATAAATCATAATTCCATAAAATTCAACATCTATTGGTACTAGCAGACAGTCTGTTTGAATGCCCAGTCTGGAGATAATAGCAATAATTATAATAATAGTAGGTATAATAATTTTGTAACTGTCAAAATTATTGTTTGTTTTTGGTTGATTTTAATCAATTCAGGCATTTTATATAACTACAGAATGTTTAAAAAAATAGCAAATAAAAGTCTGCATATATTAATATTAGTAGATAGCCTGTTTAACAGCCCAGTTAGCGGAAATGCGCACTAACGTCGACTCAAATTTTCTAATCTGGACTAAAATTTTTCAAATTTTATTTTAGTTTTTTTATGTTCTTGGTTGACATGAATGCTGTAGACTAATTTTGATTTTGTCAGCAAATAGCCCATAATATTCCACATCTATTGGTGATAGCAGATAGTCTGTTTAATTGATCAGGTAGTGGAAATTCGCACTAATGGCGACTCCATTTTACAATCTGGACTAAGTTATATAAAATTTCATTTTAGTTTTTAAATGCTTTTGGTTGATTAGAATGCTGTAGTCTAATTCTGATTAGGTCCAAAAATAGCCCATAATATTCAGCATCTCTTGGTATTAGCAGATAGTCTGTTTGAAGGCTCAGTCTGGAGATAATAGCAATAATATTAATAATTGTAGGTAGAATTATGCATTTGATATCAAAATTTTGGTTAGATTTAGGTTGATTTTGGTTAATTTGGTAGCTTCAACTAACTTCAGACAGCTTCAAGAAATAGCCCATAAAATTCCGCATCTATTGGTACTAGCAGATAATCTGTTTGATAGCCCAGTTAGTTAAAATTTGAATTAAAAGGCGACTCTATTTTTTCCATCTGGAGAAAGTTTTATCATATTTCATTTTCGTTTCAAAAGGCAAACTGTATACCCTTACACTTTCTAGCTTGATAAATAAAAATGGCCAAATCTTAACTCTTTCTATCTGTCACTGTAATTCCTGCACACATGATCCATTTACACACACACATAGCCTCATGCCACTTCTATACAAACACACCAACAATAACACACACACGTGTAAACATACCTTATGTAGAAGCTCCTCAAACACACACTGTACACCGTGTCTGGTCTTGGCTGAACATCAATGAATACCATACAGTGTGTCCAAACCAGTTGGATTCTCACTTCTCTTGTAACCTTCGTCTTGTCCTGAAATAATAATAATAATAATAATAATAATAATAATAATAATAATAATAATAATAATAATAATAATAATAATAATAATAATAATAATAATAATAATAATAATAATAATAATAATAATAATAATAATAATAGTAGTAGTAGTAGTAGTAGTAGTAGTAGTAGTAGTAGTAGTAGTAGTAGTAGTAGTAGTAGTAGTAGTAGTAGTAGTAGTAGTAGTAGTAGTAGTAGTAGTAGTAGTAGTAGTAGTAGTAGTAGTAGTAGTAGTAAAAAAAATATGAAATAATAGTAATAAATTATAATAAATTATACTATATATTATATATTATATAAACTATGTTATATATTATAATAAATTATAAGTAAATAATTATTAAGCATTATATATATATATTATATAACTTATATTATAATAGCTTATTAGTAAATAATTAATAATCATTATTAAAACATAAAAATAAATGGTAAATATTGCGATTATCTGCGTCCTTGATTTTCACACTTTCTGTCATCTGAAATCGCCCATTTCTTTTCCCTTTTTATTTTTGAGACTGTTATATTATGTGGAAATACATAAACACATGAATAACATTTGTATGTATTTACCTTTGTATGTATTTACATGAAAATGGGAGCGCGGCTTACCTAGCGGATTCCCGACTTCCTGCCACTGCGTGCAGTGTTGCCAGATACAGGAATACTTCCATGTTTTAGGCAAATTTTGTCCACACTTGGGAAATCATATGAAGAATGATCAATTAATCAAGGATGAGAGACAATATTGTCTCTCATCCTTGCAATTAATATCCCAGTTGAGCGGGAAATTCAATCATTTAAAATTGGGATAAATATTTTTTTGATCACCAGACGAAATATCCTGACCTAACCTAACCTAACCTAGACTGTGGCTACCTTCGGGACCTAACTTAATGTCCTTTGGGACCTTAAAAAATTAAGTAGATCACGTGGATAGGAACTAAAAGTATCCCGATTGGGTGGGTCGAGCGTATTGTACACAACTGCCTGTTGGATCTTCCGTAAAATTGCCAAGGATATCTGGTAACACTGTCCGCCCAACCTCAGTTCGTCCCTCCACTACAGAAATGTTGTATCTTAAAATTGAAATATCTAGCAAAGAATACATTTCCACAAGATAATTCCACTGAGCATTGATAAAGGTAACCGAACCCTACCTAACACAACCTAACCTAACCAGTAGTTTGCCGGCGCAGATCATCGCAATATTAGCTAAATAAATAAATAAATAAAGCAAAGAAACATATATATATATATATATATATATATATATATATATATATATATATATATATATATATATATATATATATATATATATATATATATATATATATATATATATATATATATATATATATATATAATAATAAGGAATATAAATATGTATATCAAAGACAGAATACCACAATTACTAAACCGAAACAATCCATATTTTACATTTTTTTAAACATGTCTTCAATAACAAGGAATTATGATTTATTAAAGCCTTATTATTGTATAAGGTAAGTGTATAATTAATAATAATGTATAAACAATAAAAATTATTCGTACTGCAATAAAATATATATAATAAACCTAACCTAACCTAACCAGGTAAAGTTAATAATGTTTTAATAATGTTTAATAATTATTTACTAATAATTTATTAAAATATATATATCATAATTAATTAAATAACGTTATTAAATAACATTATAAATAATTATTAAATATCATTAAAATATTATTAACTTTACGTGGTTAGGTTAGGTTAGGTTTATAATATCATTGTAATACACATTATAATTATTGGTTATACATTATTATTAATTATACACTTACCTTGTGTAATGATGAAGATTTAATAAATATATCAAAGATAGAATACCACAATTACTAAAGCCGAAACAATCCATATTTTACAGTTTTTTTATAACATATCTTCAATAACAAGGAATTATGATTTATTAAATCTTCATCATTACACAAGGTAAGTGTATAATTAATAATAATGTATAACCAATAATTATAATGTGTATTACAATGATATTATAAACCTAACCTAACCTAACCACGTAAAGTTAATAATATTTTAATAATATTTAATAATTATTTATAATGTTATTTAATAATGTTATTTAATTAATTATAATATATATATATTATAATAAATTATTAGTAAATAATTATTAAACATTATTCCTCATAATTATATATCATTATATAATGTTATAGAGTTATAAGGTAATCATTTGTTAATAATATTAAGCTATAAATTAACTATAACACAGTTCAATACACACAGTAAACATTGGCTATTAATTAACCAATGTATTAATATGTTATAACAGTTATTTATACTTATGTTATGTTATTATTATTATCAGCAGATATTAGTAATTACATTACTCAACCTACATAATTATAAATAGACATATATATAAAGTTATAACGAAAAAAATAATGTAAACAAACCGTTTTTAGCTGCTTCTCTGGGCAACTCCACTTTGGTGCTGTTGAAAACACAGAGTGAGATTATCACCACCAACACCACAGGTTGGTTGTGGTTGTCTCACTCTCCATGTAGTCTGTGTTTTCAACAGCACCAAAGTGGATTTGCCCAGAGAAGCAGTTTTGTATAGCCTATTAGTAAATAATCAATTATTTGTAAATAATTTAATACTACCAAAGGTTCTTAAAGAGCCCATTTAATTTTATAATTGGTGTGTTGCCAGCGTTTTATAGCCACGTTTGATAGATTTTGACAATACTAACAGAGGTTCTTAGCCCGTTTAATTTGGTAATTGCAATCAGAGGCCAGCATTTCATCGGCCAATCAGAGGCCAGCATTTCATTGGCCAATCAGAGGCCAGCATTTCCTCGGCCAATCAGAGGCCAGCATTTCATTGGCAAATCAGAGGCCAGCATTTCACTGGCCAATCAGAGGCCAGCATTTCATTGGCCAATCAGAGGCTACCATTTCATTGGCCAATCAAAGGCCAGCATTTCATCGGCCAATCAGAGGCCACCATTTCATCAGCCAATCAGAGGCCAGCATTTCATCGGCCAATCAGAGGCCAGTATTTAATCCATTGGCCAATCAGAAGCCAGCATTTCATTGGCCAATCAGAGGCCAGCAATTCCTTGGCCAATCAGGGGCCAGCATATCATCGGCCAATCAGCGGCCAGCATTTCATCGGCCAATCAGAAGCCAGCATTCCATCGGCCAATCAGAAGCCAGCATTTCATCGGCCAATCAGAGGCCAGCATTTCAACAGCCAATCAGAGGACAGCATTTCATAGGCCAATCAGAGGCCAGCATTTCCTCGGCCAATCAGGGCCAGCATTTCCTCGGCCAATCAGAGGCCAGCATTTCATCGGCCAATCAGAGGCCAGAATTTCATCAGCCAATCAGAGGCAAGCATTCATCGGCCAATCAGAGGCCAGCATTTCATCGGCCAATCAGAGGCCAGCATTACATCGGCCAATCAGAGGCCAGCATTTCATTGGCTAATCTGAGGCCAGCATTTCATCGGCAAATCAGAGGCCAGCATTTCATCGGCCAATCAGGGGCTAGCATTTCATCGGCCAATCAGAGGCCAGCATTTCATCGGCCAATCAGACGCCAGCATTTCATCGACCAATCAGAGACCAGCATTTGATTGGCCAATCAGAGGCCAGCATTTCATTGGCCAATCAGAGGCCAGCATTTCATCAGCCAATCAGAGGCCAGCATTTCCTCGGCCAATCAGAGGTCAGCATTTCATCATCCAATCAGAGGCCAGCATTTCCTCGGCCAATCAGAGGCCAGCAATTCTTCGGCCAATCAGAGGCCAGCATTTCTTCGGCCAATCAGAGGCCAGCATTTCATCGGCCAATCAGAGGCCAGCATTTCATCGGCCAATCAGTGGCCAGCATTTCAACGGCCAATCAGATGCCAGCATTTCATCGACCAATCAGAGACCAGCATTTGATTGGCCAATCAGAGGCCAGCATTTCATCGGCCAATCAGAGGCCAGCATTTCATTAGCCAATCAGAGGCCAGC